>JAKVIS010001157.1:0-39771 GCA_033119425.1 Bufotes viridis
AGCTTCCAAATGGGAGTGGAGTCTTTACCAATGGTGAGTCCTATTGTTAATAAAAGAGAAGGCTGCCTCCTATCACTAATCAAATGGAATGGCCTGAGTTTGTCACTCTCCCCTAAAGTGTCAAAGATAAGGCTAGCGGTCATGATCTATTCCGTGATTTCAAGGGAGTGCGTTATGCCCAAGATATGGATACCTTTGCAATATATAAAGATGATCTCCATCTAGAAGTTCACCTCTTAATATCTTATTAGGTGGCAGCTAGTCTTTTAGCATGAAAGAAAGTCTAACCAGGGCTGCCAAATTTTGAGAAAGGTCTTCCTCTTATTTGAGCATATTACTAGTTCCTCCATAAGACAGATATAGTACCTCTGCCAGCCATTCATTCAGTGTGGGGGTTCAGTGTCTCGTCATTTCTTCGGTATTACAATTTTAGCGGCTGCTATCAGATGATGAGTAAGTTGCTTTTGACGGTTTAGATCAGTTTGGGCCTTCCATAGCAAAAACCAGTTCTGGGGATAATTCAAGTTTTAGTCTGCATATATCATTAATATGGCTCTCACTCCTTGCCAGAAATGTTTCAGAGTAGGACAGGTCCGCAAATATAAGGAAATTGTTCACCCACTTGTACATCTCCAGCATTTGTCTTCCGGGTATATTTATTTTATGCAAGAAGCGGGAGTCTATATACCATCGTGTTAAGATCTTATAAGAGTTCTCTTATTTCTTATTTCTTGAGAAGCCATGCGAGTTTGCTACGATAAACTTCAGCGTCAGTGAGGCGTCAGATTAAGTTCTTTTTCCCAGTTTCTTAAATAAACTGTATACCCCTCTAGCAAATGCACCAAATAGAGCAAAGAAAAAGGACACAACTAAAAATGTGTACAAAAATATAAATGTTTATTAGCAAGTAAAGACAGTGCTACACAAGATTTGTGCAGTAGAAAACCGCGGGAACAGAACCCAGAAGCCAAACACTGATGCTTGATGACCCCCATCCTGAAATTAAATAAGCCAAGAGCTTAAGTAATTAACCAACGGTAGGGCTAGAGGTCATGGTTAACCTTAAAAATTAAAGCCTGCTTAGCCATACAATTGCACACAATCGTGAGCCACTATAAAGCATGAATCACATGCCGAATTAGCCATATTGGAATGGGGGACCAGCACCAGTAGAACAAGAACCCTCGGCACGTTTCGCACTTCTCTTTGTCAGGTCTATCCTCCGGGCTCGGGAGGAGTAATTGTTTATACAGAAATGCTAAAGAGGTTTCCCGGGCGGTTTTGACAGAGAGTAAGCAAGAGACTTTCTAACCATATGGGATGTAGAGGATTGTGCATTGTTGTTTATATTTTCTGCAAGAAATGTTAATATCTCCCTCGCCAGTGGGTTGAGATAAGATGCTGGTATTTTCCCTCTAGCATAGTGATAAACTTCTCTACGTCTGAAGTTTTGCATAGCTCTCAAAAGTAGGCAGCGGTAATGGCGGGACCTCTGTCAATTCCTGAAGCGATGTTCCAGTCACTGGATCTGTAAGTCTTCCAAGTCCCAGCTGGTCATAAATCCTCTGCGGGTCTCCCATGGGATCCTCCAGAACGAGTTCCTTATCTGGAGCATTTATCAAAAGTCCAAATGGGATTCTAACCGTCGGTACAGGATCTTTTGCCCCTCAAAGCTTCTAATAGTGGCCTCCAGAACTCTTCTCTTGCGAGCGTGATTTGCTGATGAGGTCTTGAAACAAAGAGACCACTGCTCCCTCATATTTTATGGGTGTTTTGCCCTTTGCAGCCTTCAGGATGGCTTCCTTAGCCTGAAAGTTGGTGAGCCTGCATATGATGTCCCGTGGGGGCTCTGTGGGTCCCGGCGGAGGTCTTAAAGCGCGATGCAATCTCTCAAGCATAATCTCGGAGGCAGTTGTTTCCCCCACTAAGCTGGTAAAAAGTTCCATTAGGGAGGCGGCAGTGGCGTCCGACCCAATAAGCCTTCAGGTATGTCTTTTATTCGCAAGTTGTTGCACCGGCCTCGATTGTCCTGATCCTCTAGCTGGGTGTAGAGGAAGTTGATATGCGCCTGAGCGTGGTCAAGCGAATGTGTCACCGCCAAACCAAATTCAAGTATGGCCGTTTGCGCCGATTCAGCGGCCTCCAGCTTGTCTCCCATCTGCTGCAGGTCTTTTTTATATTCCCTCAGTTCTTGTACTGTGACGGATCCAAGGTTTCTGCAAGTAGTTGTCTCATAAATGCCTAGACACAGGCAAGTTTTCTTGCGTTGGTGCTGACCAGCCGCCTCACTCGCCTTCACCGTCCTCCGACTCTGAGGCCTCTTGCTGAAGCGTGGGATTTTTAGCCGGCGCCATCTTCTCCTGCTTCTTGGGATACATTGCAGCCACTTTACGGACGAACCTGTCCAAATCCCCCTGCCCCAGTGCGGATTTAACTGAGGCCGGGGTGTCTCTAGTCTTGGTCCCTGACATTTTGGCCCATTTCTGCTGATAATTATGGCTTGTAAGGCCCTCTTCTCCAAAGACCTCAGCGAAGCTCTCTCAATGTGCAGCCATTCAGCTCGGCTGCTAGGCCTTATGATCCTATATTAAAGGGATGCATGCCAGGTCCCAGTCAGATCGGTAACATCGTGTGGGAGCTGGGTGCTATGGCAGTGTGTTACAGGTCCTGCAGTCTCAGCTCAGTGGGGAAACTCCCTTAAGGTAAATAGTAATAGGGGCCGAGTCTGGCTAGACAGACTTTTTTTTTCTGGCAGTCGGATTTATTCCCTCTTTTGGGACCCTATGGTCAGAAAGATTGTTTCCCTGCTGAAACATAGTACTTCCTTGGCTATGGCGAAGGTGCAAAGCAGCTTTGGCTTCGAGTTTGATCTAGGGACATAGAGGATAGCTTCCCTAAGAAGGTTTGCTTAGTCACTAAAATTGAGGTCCACTCGCAGAACCATATCATGTTTTTGTGGACCACAAATTGGAGGTCCGCAAAAACACGAATGCTGGCCATGTGCATGGATACTGTTTTCTTGGATCGAACATCACTGCATTTTTAATGGAAATGCCTATTCTTGTCCACAAAATGGGGCAAGAGTGGGGCGATTTTCTATATTTTTTGCTGGGGGCTGCGGAATGCTAAGTACAGATGCCGGACTGGCTCACATTGGGCTTTCCATATCTCCCATTCCCATTGAAATCAATTGTGCCTACATAAGATCTGCAAAATGATGGGACTTGTGCGGAAAGAAATACAGTCGTGTTAATGGGCCCTGAAGGTACCTCTGAGTTCCAAGTGATCCCCAAAGACACTTTGTGCAGGGGGACATTCTGGTTAAACACAGTTTTGTTCCTTAACGTTTCATCTGTCTAGGAGGTTTTGTCCCCAAAGTAATACTATTTAGAATCCATTTTATTACAAAATGGGTCTCCTTTCCTCAATATACTTCTAGGTCTTGTAAGAGAGTGTCTGGAGTGGTAGTGGGTGGAAGATACGTGCCACCGGGGGTCGTGGCCCCGGTGGAGTAAGAGCCGGGTCTTTTGTGTTTTGTCAGCAGTGAGTGCTGTCACACAGCGGTCCGGGCCGGCTCTTACTGGGAACAGGCAAAGAGCAGGGTGGGTGTCTGTTCCCCACGGACCACAGCGGCTGGACGGGATTCGGTTGTTGGTGTCAGTCTACACTGATCCTGGCAGGTTGGTTATCTCTGGCCTTAGTGGGGTAGGGAAGGAGTTAATTTTTCACTATGCTCGGTGGGTGTGGTCCTCCTGCTACACCCAGGGCTGTGAATATAAGTTTGATGCTCACTGACTGTGGGGTGATGAAGTGTGCTCTCCTGTCTCACTGCAGGAGGCTGTACGGGAGGCTGATCGCATGGTCGGGCTGAGCTCTGTAGTCCGCTCTGCTAACAAAGACTGCCCAGTTGCTGCAGGCTCGGGAAGGGCCAAAAGAAGGGATCCTGTGGCCGGAGCCATTCCCTTGTCCAGGCCGACACGTGGCCTGTCTAACTGTACGAACTTGGACAAACCCGCCCCACGACAAGGTGTAGTACTGATCACGGATGTGAGAGACTGTGTGAACAGGCACCAAGGCGCCCGGCTGCGTTTGGGACTTCGTTGTGGGAGGTGGGGTTTATGAACTTTGCTGTGGTGTGAATTGCACAGTTTTGATGTGATGCACTGGCGTGAATAAAAGAGCACGGTGTGGACACAAAGCCTGTCTCCTGAGCCTCTATACTGCCACCGCTACCATCTGCCTACCAGAGCAAGCCCCCACAATTGGTGGCTTCAGCGGGCAAGCGGCAGTGAGGCCGAAAATTGTGTTATTTGGACTGTATGTCATATATTAAGCCGGCAAGTTTTGTGGCTCCAGATAAGATGGAGGAGGCCATTAGACACTTGGTGCAAAGCAATGAGGAGGCTACTCGGAGACATGAGGAAGCCCTGAGAGACCAGCGGCAGTTGAATAGTCTACTGGCCCAGCAACTGGCGACTATGCAGGAGTCCATGCGTGTGTTACAACAACAAACTGTCCCGGGGGGACCGCAATCCTACCTGCTGCCCGGGATAAGGTGCGCTCAGCATTAAGAAAGATGGGCCCGAGGATGATATCGGCGTTCTTGATGGTCTTCGAGCACTGCGGAACAGGAAAGGTTACCGGCAGAACAGTGGGCCGAGTAGTGGCGCCATTTTTAGTGGGAGACGCACAAAGGCCTACTTCGACCTCAGTCAGGAGGAAGCCAAGAGCTATGAGAGGCTGAAGGGGAGGTGTTGGCTCGTCTTGGGGTTAATACCTATGTGCGTGCACATCGAGTCTACCAGTGGGCCTTCTCCGAGTCCCGGCCTGCCCGGTCCCAGGCCTATGACCTGTTACACCTGGTAAAAAAATGGCTGCAGCCTGAGACATTGAGCCCCTCGCAGATGGTGGAGCGGGTGGTGGTCGATCGTTTGGTGCGTACCCTCCCAAGAGCAATACAGCGCTGGGTGGGACAAGGTGATCCAGGCACCCTGGAGCAAGTTGTTGGCCTAGTCGAGAGATACATGGCAGCCCAGGACTTGGTCGAGACTCCGCCTTCCTGCAAAAGCCGCGTTCACTCTCCCTGCCACAAAGGGGACCAGAGAAGGGGCTCAACCGCTTAAGGGGGAGGTGATTTCCACTCCTGGGAGGCCAAACCTGGGAGACGAGAGACCCGGGGATTAGATGTTGGCACTGTCAGGGCCTGGGACACGTTGCTGCCAACTGCCCGAGGCGGCAGAGCCCATGGACTGCGGGTTCGCACGCCGATCCTCCTTTTTCGGCCAACCGGTGTGTGTTGCTGCTTCGCTGCTATCCGCTGATACACCTCCTTTGTGTGCCGTCTCTATTAATGGACACCCAGTTAAGGCATTGCTGGACTCGGGAGCTTAGTGACCCTCGTTCACGAGTCCCTGGTGGCCAGTCGCGGCCCAGGCAAGCAAACCATCAGTGTTGTGTGTATTCATGGGGACCGGCGAGAATATCCTACAACCTGTGTGACCTTGTCTACCCCGGGAGGGAGATACAGCATGTTGTTGGGGTGGGCGACAAATCCCTTACGCTGCCATCCTAGGTAGGGATTGTCCCCTGTTTTGGTCTCTTTGGGAGGGACGGGGTGCAGAGCCAGTGCCCGTTGATCCTGAAGAGGGGCTACCAGCTGTAGGGGTCACCAATAAGCGGGAAGAGTGTCACCCTGATAGCTTGTCCCTAGAAGGGTTGGCTGGTGAGCCGGTGGCAGCCCCATCTGTTCCAGAACTAGAAGTATCCCGAGACACATTTGGGACTGCCCAGCTCCAGGATCCTACATTGTCACGGGCCAGAGAAGGGTGACTGTCATCAATGGAGTGGCTCAGCACCCGGGAGCAGACTCGGAATTTCCCCACCTGGCCTGTAACCAGGACCTACTGTACCGGGTCGACAAAGTCCGGCAAGAGGTAATAGAACAGTTGGTGGTACCCCAACCATACCGCCGCATGGTATTAGACCTAGCGCATACTCATGTGTTAGGAGGGCATCTGGGGGTCCAGAAAACTCAGGAACGTATACTGCGGCGTTTCTATTGGCCGGGGATATATGAGGAAGTCAGGAGGTTTTGCCAGTCCTGTCCCGAGTGTCAGAGGACCAGCCCCAGCCTCATTATCGTAGTCCCCTGGTGCCCATGCCCATTATTGAAGTACCTTTCAGAAAGGGTCGCTATGGACCTTGTAGGCCCCATTAATAAGTCAGCCAGAGGCCACCAACATATCCTGGTCATAGTAGACTACGCTACTCGCTACCCTGAGGCGATACCCCTGCGCCACACGTCGGCCAAGCTAATAGCCAAGGAGCTGATGGGGATGTTCTCGCGGTGGGGATCCCGAAGGAGATATTGACAGACCAAGGGACCCCTTTCATGTCCAAGGTGATGAGGAGCTCTGCAAAATATTAAATATTAAGCACTTGCGTACATCCGTCTATCACCCCCAAACTGATGGGCTGGTGGAGCAGCTTTAATAAGACCCTAAAGTCCATGCTCAAGAGAGCGGTGGCAAAAGACGGAAAGGACTGGGACCTCTTGCTGCCCTATGTGTTATTTGCGGTGCGAGAAGTGCCCCAGGCATCCACAGGGTTCTCACCGTTTGAGCTGTTATATGGTAGGCATCCCCGAGGGCTGTTAGATATCGCTAAAGAGGCGTGGGAGCAGCAGCCTAGCCCTCACAAAAGCATAGTTGAGCACATCGAGAAGATGCAGGACCGGATTGGGACAGTTCTGCCCATAGTCCGTGAACATATGGAAGCGGCCCAGCTGGCCCAGAGCCGCGTGTACAACCGGGCCGCCCAGGTAAGGAAGTTTAACCCGGGCGACCGAGTGTTAGTACTAGTGCCCACCATAGACAGCAAGTTTCTGGCCAGATGGCAAGGACCGTATGAGATAAGAGAGAAGTTAGGCCCGTGAATTACAGGGTATACCAGCCGGGAAGGCGGAAGCCCGAGCAGGTGTACCACGTTAATTTACTGAAAGCCTGGAAAGATAGAGAAAGTCTCCTTGGGGATGACCGCGCTTTGTCTTGGCTGCAGAGAACGTCCCGGCCCTACAGTGGTACCAGAGGACATCCCTGCAGTAAAGATAGGTAGCGGTTTGTCGACTAAGCAGACTCAAGAAGTGAAGGAGTTCATTAGCAGGAATAAAGACGTGTTCTCTGACCTTCCGGGACGTACCGATCTAGTCCAACATGACATTGTCACAGAGCCCCAGGAAAAATACGTTTACGACCGTGCCGGGTACCGGAGGCTCGGCGACAAGCCATTTCAGAGGAAGTAAAGTTTATGCTGAAGTTAGGGGTCATCGAGGAGTCTAGAAGCGAGTGGGCTAGCCCGATCGTTCTTATCCCAAAGCCCGACGGATCATTACGTTTTTGTAATGATTTCCGGAAGCTAAGCGAGATTTCAAAGTTTGGCGCCTATCCCATGCCGCGAGTAGATGAGTTAATAGAGCGAATGGGTAAAGCCAGGTATTTCTCGGTGATAGATCTCACAAAGGGTACTGGCAGGTACCTTTAACAGAGACAGCAAAGGAAGACCGCCTTTGTTACGCCGGAGGGCTGTTTCATTATAGAGTGTTGCCCTTCGGGTTGCACGGTGCTCCAGCCACGTTTCAACGGCTGATGGATATCGTCCTCAGACCACATCTCCGGTATGCTTCAGCATATTTGGATGATATAATCATATTTAGCCAGGACTGGGAAAGTCACTTGTCGAAGGTTCAAGCAGTGATAGACTCGCTCAGGAAGGCAGGATTGACCGCCAACCCAAAAAGTGCTCAGTGGGCCTGGAGGAAGCGTGGTATTTGGGTTATGTCATTGGGCCGTGAGTCGTTAAGCCCCAAATAAATAAGATCGAGGCGATCCGAAAGTGGCCTAGACCCCTTACGACCAGGCAACTGCGATCATTTTTAGGGATGGTAGGGTATTATATGCGGTTCATCCCACATTTTGCCACTATAGCTGCCCGTTGACAGGACTCCTGAAGGTAGGAAGTCAGTAATGCTTCGCTGGGATGAGCAGGCGGAAGAGGCGTTCTCCCGTTTGAAGTCGGCCCTGTGCGGGTCCCCAGTTCTGGTGGCGCCCGACTTCGGACGGGAGTTTATAGTTCAGACGGACGCCTCTGGAGTAGGCCTCGGGCGGTACTCTCCCAGGAAATCAATGGTGAAGAACACCCCGTTAGTTTCCTGAGCACGCAAGCTCACCCCAGCGGAAACCCGGTACAGCGTGGTAGAAGAGAATGCCTCGCCATCAAGTGGGCACTTGAATCTCTCAGGTATTACCTGTTGGGGAGAAGGTTCCGTCTGGTGACTGACCACTCCCTCTCCGGTGGATGAGCCAGGCCAAGGAGGGCGCTCGGGTCACCAGATGGTTCTTATCCCTCCAGAATTTTAAGTTCAGGGTTGAGCACAGGGCAGGTCGCCTGCAAGGAACGCTGATGCCCTGTCCCGGGTACACTGCTATATGTGTGTTCACCCAGGTAGGATTGAACAGGGTCGTCAAGCCTTCAGGGGGTGAACAAAGGGAGGATATGTAAGAGAGTGTCTGGAGTGGTAGTGGGTGGAAGATACGTGCCACCGGGGTCGTGGCCCGGTGGAGTAAGACCGGGTCTTTTGTGTTTTGTCAGCAGTGAGTGCTGTCACACAGCGGTCGGGCCGGCTCTTACTGGGAACAGGCAAAGAGCAGGGTGGGTGTCTGTTCCCCACGGACCACAACGGCTGGACGGGATTCGGTTGTTGGTGTCAGTCTACACTGATCCTGGCAGGTTGGTTATCTCTGGCCTTAGTTGGGTAGGGAAGGAGTTAATCCTTCACTATGCTCGGTGGAGTGTGGTCCTCCTGCTACACCCAGGGCTGTGAATATAAGTTTGATGCTCACTGACTGTGGGGTGATGAAGTGTGCTCTCCTGTCTCACTGCAGGAGGCTGTACGGGAGGCTGATCGCATGGTCGGGCTGAGCTCTGTAGTCCGCTCTGCTAACAAAGACTGCCCAGTTGCTGCAGGCTCCGGGAAGGGCCAAAAGAAGGGATCCTGTGGCCGGAGCCATTCCCTTGTCCAGGCCGACACGTGGCCTGTCTAACTTGTACGAACTTGGACAAACCCGCCCCACGACAAGGTGTAGTACTGATCACGGATGTGAGAGACTGTGTGAACAGGCACCAAGACGCCGGCTGCGTTTGGGACTTCGTTGTGGGAGGTGGGGTTTATGAACTTTGCTGTGGTGTGAATTGCACAGTTTTGATGTGATGCACTGGCGTGAATAAAAGAGCACGGTGTGGACACAAAGCCTGTCTCCTGAGCCTCTATACTGCCACCGCTACCATCTGCCTACCAGAGCAAACCCCCACAATTGGTGGCTTCAGCGGGCAAACGGCAGTGAGGCCGAAAATTGTGTTATTTGGACTGTATGTCATATATTAAGCCGGCAAGTTTTGTGGCTCCAGATAAGATGGAGGAGGCCATTAGACACTTGGTGCAAAGCAATGAGGAGGCTACTCGGAGACATGAGGAAGCCCTGAGAGACCAGCGGCAGTTGAATAGTCTACTGGCCCAGCAACTGGCGACTATGCAGGAGTCCATGCGTGTGTTACAACAACAAACTGTCCCGGGGGACCGCAATCCTACCTGCTGCCCGGGATAAGGTGCGCTCAGCATTAAGAAAGATGGGCCCCGAGGATGATATCGAGGCGTTCTTGATGGTCTTCGAACGCACTGCGGAACAGGAAAGGTTACCGGCAGAACAGTGGGCCGAAGTAGTGGCGCCATTTTTAGTGGGAGACGCACAAAAGGCCTACTTCGACCTCAGTCAGGAGGAAGCCAAGAGCTATGAGAGGCTGAAGGGGAGGTGTTGGCTCGTCTTGGGGTTAATACCTATGTGCGTGCACATCGAGTCTACCAGTGGGCCTTCTCCGAGTCCCGGCCTGCCCGGTCCCAGGCCTATGACCTGTTACACCTGGTAAAAAATGGCTGCAGCCTGAGACATTGAGCCCCTCGCAGATGGTGGAACGGGTGGTGGTCGATCGTTTGGTGCGTACCCTCCCAAGAGCAATACAGCGCTGGGTGGGACAAGGTGATCCAGGCACCCTGGAGCAAGTTGTTGGCCTAGTCGAGAGATACATGGCAACCCAGGACTTGGTCCGAGACTCCGCCTTCCTGCAAAAGCCGCGCTCACTCTCCCTGCCACAAAGGGGACCAGAGAAGGGGGCTCAACCGCTTAAGGGGGAGGTGATTTCCACTCCTGGGAGGCCAAACCTGGGGAGACGAGAGACCCCGGGATTAGATGTTGGCACTGTCAGGGCCTGGGACACGTTGCTGCCAACTGCCCGAGGGCGGCAGAGCCCATGGACTGCGGGTTCGCACGCCGATCCTCCTTTTTCGGCCAACCGGTGTGTGTTGCTGCTTCGCTGCTATCCGCTGATACACCTCCTTTGTGTGCCGTCTCTATTAATGGACACCCAGTTAAGGCATTGCTGGACTCGGGGAGCTTAGTGACCCTCGTTCACGAGTCCCTGGTGGCCAGTCGCGGCCCAGGCAAGCAAACCATCAGTGTTGTGTGTATTCATGGGGACCGGCGAGAATATCCTACAACCTGTGTGACCTTGTCTACCCCCGGGAGGGAGATACAGCATGTTGTTGGGGTGGGGCGACAAATCCCTTACGCTGCCATCCTAGGTAGGGATTGTCCCCTGTTTTGGTCTCTCTGGGAGGGACGGGGTGCAGAGCCAGTGCCCGTTGATCCTGAAGAGGGGCTACCAGCTGTAGGGGTCACCAATAAGCGGGAAGAGTGTCACCCTGATAGCTTGTCCCTAGAAGGGTTGGCTGGTGAGCCGGTGGCAGCCCCATCTGTTCCAGAACTAGAAGTATCCCGAGACACATTTGGGACTGCCCAGCTCCAGGATCCTACATTGTCACGGGCCAGAGAAGGGGTGACTGTCATCAATGGAGTGGCTCAGCACCCGGGAGCAGACTCGGAATTTCCCCACCTGGCCTGTAACCAGGACCTACTGTACCGGGTCGACAAAGTCCGGCAAGAGGTAATAGAACAGTTGGTGGTACCCCAACCATACCGCCGCATGGTATTAGACCTAGCGCATACTCATGTGTTAGGAGGGCATCTGGGGGTCCAGAAAACTCAGGAACGTATACTGCGGCGTTTCTATTGGCCGGGGATATATGAGGAAGTCAGGAGGTTTTGCCAGTCCTGTCCCGAGTGTCAGAGGACCAGCCCCCAGCCTCATTATCGTAGTCCCCTGGTGCCCATGCCCATTATTGAAGTACCTTTCGAAAGGGTCGCTATGGACCTTGTAGGCCCCATTAATAAGTCAGCCAGAGGCCACCAACATATCCTGGTCATAGTAGACTACGCTACTCGCTACCCTGAGGCGATACCCCTGCGCCACACGTCGGCCAAGCTAATAGCCAAGGAGCTGATGGGGATGTTCTCGCGGGTGGGGATCCCGAAGGAGATATTGACAGACCAAGGGACCCCTTTCATGTCCAAGGTGATGAGGGAGCTCTGCAAAATATTAAATATTAAGCACTTGCGTACATCCGTCTATCACCCCCAAACTGATGGGCTGGTGGAACGCTTTAATAAGACCCTAAAGTCCATGCTCAAGAGAGCGGTGGCA
Source organism: Bufotes viridis (assembly GCA_033119425.1). Classification (NCBI taxonomy): domain Eukaryota; kingdom Metazoa; phylum Chordata; class Amphibia; order Anura; family Bufonidae; genus Bufotes; species Bufotes viridis. The sequence continues at coordinate 11,650 of JAKVIS010001157.1, forward strand.
AAAGACGGAAAGGACTGGGACCTCTTGCTGCCCTATGTGTTATTTGCGGTGCGAGAAGTGCCCCAGGCATCCACAGGGTTCTCACCGTTTGAGCTGTTATATGGTAGGCATCCCCGAGGGCTGTTAGATATCGCTAAAGAGGCGTGGGAGCAACAGCCTACCCCTCACAAAAGCATAGTTGAGCACATCGAGAAGATGCAGGACCGGATTGGGACAGTTCTGCCCATAGTCCGTGAACATATGGAAGCGGCCCAGCTGGCCCAGAGCCGCGTGTACAACCGGGCCGCCCAGGTAAGGAAGTTTAACCCGGGCGACCGAGTGTTAGTACTAGTGCCCACCATAGACAGCAAGTTTCTGGCCAGATGGCAAGGACCGTATGAGATAAGAGAGAAGTTAGGCCCCGTGAATTACAGGGTATACCAGCCGGGAAGGCGGAAGCCCGAGCAGGTGTACCACGTTAATTTACTGAAAGCCTGGAAAGATAGAGAAAGTCTCCTTGGGGATGACCCGCGCTTTGTCTTGGCTGCAGAGAACGTCCCCGGCCCTACAGTGGTACCAGAGGACACCCCTGCAGTAAAGATAGGTAGCGGTTTGTCGACTAAGCAGACTCAAGAAGTGAAGGAGTTCATTAGCAGGAATAAAGACGTGTTCTCTGACCTTCCGGGACGTACCGATCTAGTCCAACATGACATTGTCACCGAGCCCCAGGAAAAAATACGTTTACGACCGTACCGGGTACCGGAGGCTCGGCGACAAGCCATTTCAGAGGAAGTAAAGTTTATGCTGAAGTTAGGGGTCATCGAGGAGTCTAGAAGCGAGTGGGCTAGCCCGATCGTTCTTATCCCAAAGCCCGACGGATCATTACGTTTTGTAATGATTTCCGGAAGCTAAACGAGATTTCAAAGTTTGACGCCTATCCCATGCCGCGAGTAGATGAGTTAATAGAGCGAATGGGTAAAGCCAGGTATTTCTCGGTGATAGATCTCACAAAAGGGTACTGGCAGGTACCTTTAACAGAGACAGCAAAGGAGAAGACCGCCTTTGTTACGCCGGAGGGGCTGTTTCATTATAGAGTGTTGCCCTTCGGGTTGCACGGTGCTCCAGCCACGTTTCAACGGCTGATGGATATCGTCCTCAGACCACATCTCCGGTATGCTTCAGCATATTTGGATGATATAATCATATTTAGCCAGGACTGGGAAAGTCACTTGTCGAAGGTTCAAGCAGTGATAGACTCGCTCAGGAAGGCAGGATTGACCGCCAACCCAAAAAAGTGCTCAGTGGGCCTGGAGGAAGCGTGGTATTTGGGTTATGTCATTGGACGCGGAGTCGTTAAGCCCCAAATAAATAAGATCGAGGCGATCCGAAATTGGCCTAGACCCCTTACGACCAGGCAACTGCGATCATTTTTAGGGATGGTAGGGTATTATATGCGGTTCATCCCACATTTTGCCACTATAGCTGCCCCGTTGACAGGACTCCTGAAAGGTAGGAAGTCAGTAATGCTTCGCTGGGATGAGCAGGCGGAAGAGGCGTTCTCCCGTTTGAAGTCGGCCCTGTGCGGGTCCCCAGTTCTGGTGACGCCCGACTTCGGACGGGAGTTTATAGTTCAGACGGACGCCTCTGGAGTAGGCCTCGGGCGGTACTCTCCCAGGAAATCAATGGTGAAGAACACCCCGTTAGTTTCCTGAGCCGCAAGCTCACCCCAGCGGAAACCCGGTACAGCGTGGTAGAAAGAGAATGCCTCGCCATCAAGTGGGCACTTGAATCTCTCAGGTATTACCTGTTGGGGAGAAGGTTCCGTCTGGTGACTGACCACTCCCTCTCCGGTGGATGAGCCAGGCCAAGGAGGGGAGCGCTCGGGTCACCAGATGGTTCTTATCCCTCCAGAATTTTAAGTTCAGGGTTGAGCACAGGGCAGGTCGCCTGCAAGGGAACGCTGATGCCCTGTCCCGGGTACACTGCTATATGTGTGTTCACCCGGTAGGATTGAACAGGGTCGTCAAGCCTTCAGGGGTGAACAAAGGGGGATATGTAAGAGAGTGTCTGGAGTGGTAGTGGGTGGAAGATACGTGCCACCGGGGGTCGTGGCCCGGTGGAGTAAGAGCCGGGTCTTTTGTGTTTTGTCAGCAGTGAGTGCTGTCACACAGCGGTCCGGGCCGGCTCTTACTGGGAACAGGCAAAGAGCAGGGTGGGTGTCTGTTCCCCACGGACCACAACGGCTGGACGGGATTCGGTTGTTGGTGTCAGTCTACACTGATCCTGGCAGGTTGGTTATCTCTGGCCTTAGTTGGGTAGGGAAGGAGTTAATCCTTCACTATGCTCGGTGGGTGTGGTCCTCCTGCTACACCCAGGGCTGTGAATATAAGTTTGATGCTCACTGACTGTGGGGTGATGAAGTGTGCTCTCCTGTCTCACTGCAGGAGGCTGTACGGGAGGCTGATCGCATGGTCGGGCTGAGCTCTGTAGTCCGCTCTGCTAACAAAGACTGCCCAGTTGCTGCAGGCTCCGGGAAGGGCCAAAAGAAGGGATCCTGTGGCCGGAGCCATTCCCTTGTCCAGGCCGACACGTGGCCTGTCTAACTTGTACGAACTTGGACAAACCCGCCCCACGACAAGGTGTAGTACTGATCACGGATGTGAGAGACTGTGTGAACAGGCACCAAGACGCCGGCTGCGTTTGGGACTTCGTTGTGGGAGGTGGGGTTTATGAACTTTGCTGTGGTGTGAATTGCACAGTTTTGATGTGATGCACTGGCGTGAATAAAAGAGCACGGTGTGGACACAAAGCCTGTCTCCTGAGCCTCTATACTGCCACCGCTACCATCTGCCTACCAGAGCAAACCCCCACAGTCTAGATTAGTTTTTGTCATTATCATTCCAAAGATCACCTAAGAGGGGTTCAGAGGGGACAGACAGAGGAAATTTAGGTCTGAATGTTCAGGCTCTCCAAGCACTACAAAGTAGAAAATTGAAACAGGAAAACATCAAATTTAGAATGCCAAGCTTCTGGTGGGGATAAGATTATAAAACCTTTTCTCAAATTCTGCAAAGATTACGTCAGACACCAGGATAGAATCTTGTATTCAGAAAGGCTACTCCCTCAGGTTGAGGAAATTGCCCCCAAGGCAAACATTAATCAAACCTTCACAAAGCCTCTTATGTTGGGTTTTTTCAGTATTCTCATAAATCACTGAAAAAAGTGCACCACAAGGATAAGCACCTGACAACACTGGCTAATCTCTCAAGCTGATGTTAAAAGCTGAGCCATTCACCAATATCTCCCAGTCAGGAACATATCGGAGCCCCTTCATGCACCACGTCAAGGTTTCTCAGCATGGCATCGGGTCCTACCACTAGACCACCTATGGTTGGTGAACAGGGTTTGAAAGGTGCTGATATCCAGCTCACAGCCCCAATCCCACTCACATGCACTGCAGGACCAACAATGCAATGGGAGACAATTGAGGCCGCAAGCCGCACCTACAACAGACTATGCGACACAGGTCCCAGGTGCAACAGAATGTTACCAGCCATACGCAATGGCACATTCAATAAATATAAAGCTAAAATCACTGACATAAATGTGGCCTAAATGGGTGGAACTGCTGAAACCCCAAACACAGTCACTTGTTTCTAACTGGGGGAGCAGCTCCTCCGCATGTGGTACGCAGCGAGCGGCCATCCCTAGCTAAAATTGCATACAATGGAGGATGCCGGCGTGAACCACATGCACCACACAAACATCCTACACAAAATGAAACAATGTGCAGATGAAAATATATAAAACACATAAATCACTGTGGACCAAGAATGCAATGGGAGACAAAACAATGCAATGGGAAACAATTGAGGCCGCAAGCCGCACCTACAACAGACCATGTGACACAGGCTTCCATTGCATTGTTGGCTCTGATATGTTCCTGACTGGGAGATATTGGCGAATGGCTCAGCTTTCAACATCAGCTTGAGGGATTAGCCAGTGTTGTCAGGTGCTTATACTTGTGGTGAATTTTTTTCAGTGATTTATGTGTTTTATATATTTTCATCCGCACATTGTTTCATTTTATGTAGGATGTTTGTGTGGTGCATGTGGTTCGCGCCAGCATCCTCCATTGCATGCAATTTTTACTGGGGATGGCCGCTCGCTGCGTTCCACATGCGGAGGAGATGCTCCCCCAGTTAGAAACACGCAACAGTGTTTGGGGTTTGAGCAGTTCCACCCATTTAGACCACATTTATTTCTGTGTTTTTTTCAGTAATTCACAGAAAAATCTTGACCTTTCCCCGAAAATTTTAGGGGCTTAAGCTCACAGGAGTAGATGCATAAAATCAATGTGAGGTCTAAAATCCCATCACCAAGTGCCAGTCAGGACCGCTAGGAGAATTCTAGGAACTCTGACCTAATCTATAGAAGTCGTACCATGGGCATTAGTGGGCATTGCAAACCAGTATCCTTTCAGGATGAAACAAATATTTATCAACTCAGGTTCGCCTTGTGGTGATCAAGCCATAAACTTGGGAAGATCTGTCTTGATGGCTTCATCTGAGAAATACTGAGCAGGGAAGCAGGGAAGTAATCATTCCAATTACTCTGGTTAGGAAGTACACTTCCACATTCTTTGACTTCAGAGGAGGTGGTGTTCACAAGGTATGTATCCGTGGTTCAATATCAGAGAGCTGGGATCAATCTGTCTAGCTCTTCATTCAGGGTATGCTCATGAACCAGTCAGTGGTGGTGCAAACAGATAGTATCTCCGCCATGTGCTACATCAACAATCGGAACAGGTCTCGCACTGCTCCACATAACAGTCAATACAGTCAAATTATGACTTGGGCAGCAGAATGTCAAACCATAGACAGCCATCCACATTCAAGGTGCTCTGAATGTTCAGGCAGTTCTGTTAAGCGGATCACATTTGAAGTCTCAATGACTGTATTTTAAACAGATTGTGTGCAGATGGGGTGCCCCCAATTAGATGTAATGGCAACAACCTCCAACACAAAGCTCAAGTAGTTCTGCTCCCTGATTCCAGCGGATCAACCAGAAAGATAGATAACCTGTCTTTCAGTTGGGAAGTAATTTTTCATCCAAATTTTCCTCAATTTCCCCTCATATCCCAAGTGCTCAGGAAAATCAGACGAGAGTCTAAGCCATAGCCATAGTGTATATCTGGCCAGGAGGGCATGATCCCTCACAGGCTACAACAGTGGCGTACACACAATCCATGGGGCCCCGGTGCGAAACTGATCCATGGCCCCCCCCTAATTTCTAAGAGCGCTGCTAATGGCCATTCAGCCCCAGTTTACTACTAAAATTATTTTGGCTAAATAAAGTATATTACAAAAATGTAACCTATCACTTGCCATTTCCGTGCGGCTAATTCGCTGCGTGAATGAGTGCCAAGCCCCGCTCCGAACAGCAGAGACACGGAGCACTAACAGGATTGATAATGCTCTGTGCCTCTCTATGATCTTTTAACTACAAAATCACGGTGACAACTTTATCTCACTGTGATTTTGTAGTAAAAAGATCACAGAGAGGCACGGAGCATTATCAATCATGTTAGTGCTCCGTGTCTCTGCTGTTCGGAGCGGGGCTTGGCACTTATTCACACAGCAGATTACCCGTACAGGATGTTAAAGAGCCCTAACCCCAATGTATGGCTATACTCACCCAGTCCTAACTAATAAAATCTGGTCCTACCTCATCCAGAGTGTCGCTGGCGTCGGCGTGATGTCCGCTGGATCCAGAACAAGGTCCCTGTGGGGAGAAAAAAATAATAATTACATAAGGAAGGGATGGCGACTGCCCCTGTGAAATCACCAGCAGGGGGCGCTGTGCTGGCCGGTAAGACTGAGCCATGCCAATGTATAGCAGAGTAATCTAGTGCTACCACACAGTACTAATGCCCACCTTGAGGCCCCTCACAGTACTAATGCCCACCTTTGTTCCTGTAACAGTAGGTATACTCAGATATGTGCCCCTCACAGTAGTTATGCCAAATATGTGCCCCCTCACAGTAGTAATGACCAGAATATGTGTCCCCTCACAGTAGTAATGACCAGAATATGTGTCCCCTCACAGTAGTAATGACCAGAATATGTGTCCCCTCACAGTAATATGCCCAGATATGTGCCCCCTCACAGTAGAAATGCCAAATATGTTCCCCTCTCACTGTAGTAATGCCAGATTATGTGTCCCCTCAAAGTAATATGCCCAGATATGTGCCCCCTCACAGTAGTAATGCCCAGAATATGTGCCCCCTCACAGTAGTAATGCCAAATATGTGCCCCCTCACAGTAGTAATGCCAGATTATGTGTCCCCTCACAGTAATATGCCCAGATATGTGCCCCCTCACAGTAGTAATGCCGCATATGTGCCCCCTCACAGTAGTAATGACCAGAATATGTGCCCCTTCACAGTATTTATGCCCAGTTATGTGCCCCCTCAAAGTAGATATGCCAGATTATGTGCCCCTTCAAAATATTTATGCCTAGATATGTGCCCCCTCACAGTAGTTATGCCACATTATGTGTCCCTCAAATTAGATATGCCCACATATGTGCCCCCTCACAGTAGTTAAAGGGCTTCTGTCATCACTTTTTGACATTATAAGCTGTCTGACATTAGCTATGTGCTAATGTCAGAGCAGCTTGATAATGTCTTTTTTACAAAAATTCGAGCTATATTCGGGCCAAAAAACGTAATTTTATAATATGTAAATTAGCCTCTAGGAGCAGGGGGGCGTTGCCCTGCTCCTAGAAGCTCTGTGCGGCAACCTGCTGGCACGCCCCTTCTTACTTTGAGTGACAGTGCCGGGCAGCGATCCTCCGGCACTGTCTCCTGTAATCCAGCGCCTGCACGGCCGCTCTGTATTCAGCGCAGGCGTGGTGAGCAGAGGGCGCTGGTGCCTTCTGTCCTCTGTTCACCGCGCCTGCGCCGAATACAGAGCGGCCGTGCAGCGCTGGATTACTAGGACCAGAAGTAAATCCCGGCAGGCGCTGTAATTCTTAGGAAATATTCTTTTATTCTTCAAGTATATGTGTTTCAAATTAACGCGTTTCGGCAAGTAGCCTTTGTCAGACTTGTCAAACTTGCCGAAACGCGTTAATTTGAAGCACATATACTTGAAGAATAAAAGAATATTTCCTAAGAATTACAGCGTCTGCCGGGATTTACTTCTGGTCACGTGGAGCGTCTGCTCCTTCCCGTCGCAAGCTGCTAGCGGCGAGCGCCGGCTGCTTCTACTTTACTCATGGATTTCACAAGGAGACAGTGCCGGAGGATCGCTGCCCGGCACTGTCACTCAAAGTAAGAAGGGGCGTGCCAGCAGGTTGCCGCACAGAGCTTCTAGGAGCAGGGCAACGCCCCCCCGCTCCTAGAGGCTAATTTACATATTACAAAATTACGTTTTTTGACCCGAATATAACTCGGATTTTTGTAAAAAAGACATTATCAAGCTGCTCTGACATTAGCACATAGCTAATGTCAGACAGCTTATAATGTCAAAAAGTGATGACAGAAGCCCTTTAAGCTTTCATATGTGCCCCCTCAATCCTCATAGTTATGCCTTCATATGTGCCCCCCCTCACAGTAATGCCTGATTAGGTGCCCCTCCAAATTAGTTATGCCCCCCTCTTGCTCTTTGCCCCCAGTCTGCAGCCTTAGAAAAAAAAAAAACATACTTACCTTCTTCCCTGATGACAGGCTCCCTCCTCACTCATCTCGGTGCTGGCTGTGCTGAAGGCAGATTCCCGGGTCTTCAGATCTCCTCCCACAGCCAGCAGCGCGATCTGGGGCCAGCAGGGGGAGCTCCTGAGCTGTGAAGAGCAGTAAAGCAGGGATGAAAGAGGTTTCCCTGCTTCACTACGGAACAGAAATGTCGACCAGCCCGGTGTGTGAGTGTGCGCACCCCCTCCCTCCCTCCACATTATACATGTAATGGAGCGCTCTGTACTTCGTGCTGGGCCCCATCAGAGCGCTCCATTACATGTTAGTACATGATTTAGGGTAGCTTGCTGGCCTGGGGGGTGGGTCCACAGGCGGCCGGGTCCCCTGGAGTGCCGGGCCCGGTCGCAACTGCGACCCCTGCGACCCCTGTATGTACGCCACTGGGCTACAACTTTCCAGAGGAAATTATTGGAGATGCAGTCTAGCCAGATCTTCTGGTTTAAGCAGGCCTACAGCACCCAAACTAGAGGTTTCAGCTTACAGCCTGGAATCTCACAATTCAGGACTGAAGAAGGGCTTCTAAGATGTGGTAGTGCAAACATTGCTAGCAGCATGCCAGCTATTAATAAAACATATGGTATAATTTTGAAAAATGTCAAGGTCTGGTGTCATAAGAAACAGATGCAGAATCCTGATCTTCTGAAATCTTTTGAAATCATTTTTTACAGGAAGGTTTCCAGTTAGGTTTGAAACTAAACACGGTCAATGCTTGCATAAATGGAGCCTTTATGCATTCATACATTATATTTTTTTTTATTAAAGCTTTATTCAAATTAAATCAGCACCACTAAGGTTCGTATCTTGGAAGGTTTTATTTCTAGTGGTTATTGCATCAGCCAAGAAAGTTACAGACTTTGTGAGCTCTATCAAGTAAAGGGCCATATCTGAAAGTACATCAAGAAGTCTTCATTTTAAGGTTGAAGCCCTATTTCCTACCAAAGGTCTCTTCTGACATGAATGTAATCCTCAAGCAGTTGAACAAGACAAGCTTCAGCTACTTATCATTAGAGGAGTCATTCAGGACTAAAGAGAGAGGCATTTTATGCTTACACTGTTGGATCAAAAATAGTCTTCTTCTAAAAAGTACTCCAGTTACCAGGTGGAGATACAGCACACTCCAATCAATCCACTCAGTCACTTGGACAAGAGAAAAGGGGAAAAAAAGTGGTATTGGATCAAATCTGCATGGCCGCTATAGTACATGGTGTTCTCCATGCACCTTTAAGGTGGATGTATCTGCTGCTTGCGATTCAGCCTTTGAGAGACAAGTGCTCATTAATGACTCATTCACACTTCAGTGTTTTGGTCAGAGATTTCCAACAATGATTGTGAGCCAAATCCAGGATTGGACTTGGAGCCGCACCTGGTTTGGGCTCAAAATCACTGATGGAAATCACTGACCAAAACACTGACGTGGGAATGAGGCATAAGGCTGCGGTTTCTATTCCCCTCCCCTTGTTTAACCCCTTAGTGACCACCCATACACCTTTTTCCGGTGGTCACTAAGAGGCCTTAGGCTGGACTGACGCTTTTTTACGGCAGCCCAGTCTAAGCGCTGCACGGTTCCCCCGTGCAGCGGGGAGCAGTGACCCGGCTCTCACATGAGAGCTGCTGCCCTGATCTAACAGCCCAGACCGACAGGAGTGCCAATCCGGGCTGTTTAACACTTTACATGCCGCAGGCAATGGCGCCTGTCACCTGTAAAGTGCTGAGAGCGGACTCCCTCTGTCTCCCATCGGCACCCCGCAAATGTGATCGCTGGGTGCTAATGTGTGAAGGCTTTCTGGGGTCTATGAAGGCCCCAAGACTGCCTTGATTAGTTTCCAGCAGGCTGTGACTCTCTGCTGGTCAATGTCAGCATAGCACTGACATTAAAATGCAATGCACTATAGGGATAGTGCATTGTATATTAAAATTTAAAAAAGCTGTCTGTTACAGTCCCCTTGTGGGACTATTAAGTGGTAAAAAAAAGTTTAAAAACACGTTTATTCAATACAAAAATTGCATTAATAATTTTTTATTTTTTTTTATTTATTTTTTTCATTTGAAGATACGCTTTTCAATGAAAAAATCTCCCCGACATGTTTGGTATTACCACATCTGTAACCACCCGCACTACATAAATTAATTTTTTTCTTGAGTCCACAGGCAGCACATATATCCCTCGCTGAAAAAGACATTGCTCAGAAAAAACTCGTCTGCCTAGTAGGTATGCATTACTTTATGGGGGGGGAGGGTATTATTTTGATTTACTAATGATTTAACCCTTTGTGTGTGCTGCCATTGCACTTAAGGAAAGATACATTTCCCTAAGCAAATTTACACTATCTATAGATTTGCATACTGCATACATACACATAGATAGATACACACACACACACACCGCTTAGGGACAACCATCCAAGATTGCAATGGAAATGGTCTTCTAAAAGGGTCAAGGTATATAAAGGAACTCAAAGTCAAAAACAAAATCTAATGTAGATCAGGGGCGATCACTAAATTTTTAAACATCTTGGTCTAGTTACTCTCCTTCCAATTGCTCCCATAATTTGAAGCTGAATGGCTTTCTACATTTCAGGATATATTCAACACATAAAAATAGTGCTAAACAAGTAAATCTACATAGCAAAGCACACAGTCTCCATGCAGCATAATCCTTCTCCCTTTCTCTGTTAATCCCCGCTGTCTATTTGTCCGATGTATAATAGCTGCTGTAAGAGGGCGCAAGGTTCCGTCATCGACGGAAGGTACGTGTCACCGAGGTTCCTGGCCTCGGTGAGATAAGAGCCGGATTTTTTGTGTCAGCAGCAGCTAGTGCTGCTTGACACATTGATATTTAGTATGGCTACAAAGCCGATCCGGGCCGGCTCTTATTGGGAATAGTCAAGTGCTGGGTGGGAGACTATTCCCCACGGTCCAGGCCGGACTTTTTCCGGGCCTTTAAAGGCAGCCACCTCAGCAGGTGGGAGGTGATTATCCTGGAAGCTGCTGGTGTGGCTGTGGAGCTCTCAGGGCTGAGAGCAAGAGTCTGCAAACAGGCGTGCAGTCTACCTGGAAGCCGCTGGTGGAAACTTTGCGTGGCCGACCTAACTGCCCGGTGTGAACTAACACCGACCACTCAGGTGACCTTGCTGTGGGACTTATGTTTTTGCCGGGTGTTTTGCCTTGTGTGAACAAGCACTAAAGACTGTTTCTGTTTTGCCTTGTGTGAACAAGCACTAAAGACTGTTTCTGTTTTGCCGAGTGTGAATAAAACACTTCTGCTTTACCCAGAGAACTGTGTACCTTGCCTCTATACTGCGTCCGCAAGCCTGTCTACCAGAGCAATTCCCCACATTTGGTGTCGGATGCGGGCATGCGCAGTGAGGCTGGCGTGAACGCCGAAAGTTTTTGTTTTTGCTGTGTTGGACTGCATGTCATATATCAGGCCTGCAACTTTTGTGGTTTCTGGCAACATGGAGGCTGCTGTGAAAGCTCTCATGGAGGCTAACGTGCAGCAGAGGGAGACCAATCAGCTACTTTTACAGCAGCAACAGGCTAATGAGCTACAACAAAAAGACATGAGGAGGCTAATGAGCTACAGCAAAAAGACATGAGGAGGCTATGTGTGCACAGCAGCAGACGAACAATCTCCTAGTGCAGCAGCTGATAGCCTTGCAGGAGTCGGTGCGAACGTCCCAGCCAGGAGTTGCAACCACAACAGCCCCGACTGTGTCTAACGCCAGGGACAAAGTCCGATCTGCCCTCAGGAAAATGGGTCCAGAAGACGATATAGAGGCATTCCTGATGGTGTTTGAAAGAACCGCCGAGCAAGAGAGGCTGCCATTGGAGCAATGGGCTGAGGTGGTGGCGCCTTTTCTGGTGGGGGATGCACAAAAGGCCTATTTTGACCTCAGCTGTGAGGAGGCAAAGGACTATGAGAGGCTAAAAGGTGAGGTGTTGGCCAGGTTGGGAGTAAACACCTATGTGCGAGCGCACAGAGTGTGTCAGTGGGTGTTTTCCGAGTCCCGACCCGTCCGGTCACAAGCCTATGACTTACTTCACCTAGTAAAAAATGGCTCCAGCCTGAACTGTTGAGCCCTTCTCAGATGGTTGAAAGGGTCGTGGTCGACAGGTTTGTGCGTACCCTCCCGAGAGCCATACAGCGCTGGGTGGGACAAGGCGATCCAGGCAACCTGGAACAACTGGTTAGCCTGGTGGAGAGGTATATGGCCACTCAGGATTTGTTGAAGGACTCTGCTGTACTACCGAAGTCACGTCAGCCCCAGTTGCCAACCCGGGATCCTGGAAAGGGATCCTACCTCATAAGGAGGGGAGTGTATCTCCAGTCCGTGGGAGGAATACCCTGGGGAGGAGGGAGGCTGCGGGGGTCAGGTGTTGGCATTGTCAGGACTGGGGACATGTGGCCGCCAACTGCCCTAGGGCATCTGAACCCATGGACTGCGGGTTCGCTCGCCGGTCCTCTCTTTTGCCCAACCAGTGTATATAGCTGACCCCTGCTGGCCGCGGACACCCCTCCGATGTGTGACATCATGGTTAATGGACACTCCGTGCAGGCCCTGCTGGACTCTGGGAGCCTGGTAACTCTGGTCCATGAGTCGTTGGTAACAGAAAAACTCCCAGAAGGGCGAACCCTTACCATTGTCTGTATACATGGGGATCGCCGGGAGTATCCCACTACTAAGGTTACCCTGACGGTGGGTGGGAAAGAGGTGCCACATGTCGTGGGAGTGGGAGACGGCTCCCTTATGCCGCAATATTGGGGAGGGACTTTCCCTGTTCTGGTCTTTGTGGAGGAACGGGTTGCCTACTTGTGGGGAAGAAAAATGTCCGGGTCCCGAACCTGAGGACCCCGAAGCAGAGACACCAGCAGTAGGGGTGACCACTACTTCCGTGATAGAGGGGAGACAACCCCACTAAGTGTAATGGTGGGAGACGTGGAGGGCTTGCCACCGGGACCGGAATTGGCAGACCTCAACGTCTCCGGAGAAAATTTTGGGACCGCACAACACCGGGACCAAACCCTAGCCAGGGCCTGGGAGAACGTTGTGGTAATTGATGGTAAACCCCAAAAACCTGGGGCGGAGTTAATGCTTCCCGTTTTGTTGTTCACCAGGAAATGTTGTATCGGGTGAACCAAATCCGGGTGAGAATATTGAACAGTTGGTGGTGCCCACGGCGCACCGCAAGCTCGTTATGGAGCTTGCCCACCAACATGTTCTTGGGGGACACTTGGGATGGCAGAAAACCCAGGACCGCATACTGCAGCGGTTTTATTGGCCCAGTGTTTTCAAAGAGGTAGAAAATTATTGTAAGTCCTGTCCAACCTGTCAGGTAAATAGCCCCCAGCCACATTTCCGTAGTCCTCTGGTACCTCTACCAATCATAGAGGTACCGTTTGAGCGAATCGCTATGGATCTAATAGGGCCCATACCGAAGTCCGCTAGGGGCCACCAACACATTCTGGTCGTTCTCGATTACGCCACTCGGTATCCGGAGGCGGTGCCCTGCGACATACATCAGCTAAGCTCATAGCTAAGGAGTTAATGGAAATGTTTTCCCGGGTGGGCCTGCCTAAGGAGGTTCTGACAGACCAAGGGACCCCTTTTATGTCCAAGGTTATGAGGGAACTGTGTAAATTGCTGCGTATAAAACAGTTGCGGACGTCCGTTTACCATCCGCAAACGGATGGTCTCGTCGAAAGGTTTAACCAAACGTTAAAAAATATGTTAAAAAGGGTGGTGTCTAGAGATGGGAAGGACTGGGACCTGCTTCTGCCCTATCTCATGTTCGCAGTGCGAGAGGTGCCCCAGGCCTCTACTGGGTTCTCGCCCTTCGAACTGCTTTATGGCAGACACCCTCGGGGCCTGTTAGACATTGCCAAGGAAGCGTGGGAACAACAACCCGTCCCCCACAAAAGTGTCATTGAGTATGTCACCCAGATGCAGGAACGGATGGAAAGGGTGTTGCCGCTGGTCCGGGAGCATATGGAGGCAGCGCAACAAGCTCAGAGTAGGGTGTATAATCGTCAGGCTCGGGTACGGGATTTCAATCCGGGAGATCGGGTTTTGGTTCTGGTACCTACCCTTGACAGCAAGTTCCTAGCTAGGTGGCAGGGGCCCTATGAGGTGATCGAGAAGGTAGGGGAAGTAAATTACAAAGTACACCAGCCAGGGCGGCGCAAGCCGGAGCAGGTGTACCATGTGAATTTACTAAAGCCGTGGAAAGATAGGGACTCGTCCGACAACAGCCCCCGTCCAGGGCTTCTAGGTGAAAAGGGTCCAGCCCCACAGTTTGAGGCCTGTGACGCAGTAACCACGGTAAAATTGCAGACAGCCTGTCTTCCAAACAAGTTCAGGAGGTAAGGGAGTTCATCAGTCGGAACACGGATGTGTTCTCGGACCTCCCTGGCCGCACTTCCCTCATCCAACATGATATCGTCACGGAGCCTCAGGCCAAGATCCGGTTAAAACCATACCGGGTACCCGAGGCTCGGCGACGGGCCATCGCGGAGGAAGTGCAATTAATGTTGAAGCTTGATGTCATTGAGGAGTCGAAAAGTGAATGGGCAAGTCCCATAGTCCTAATACCCAAGCCAGATGGGACGCTGCGGTTCTGCAACGATTTTCGCAAGTTAAATGAAGTGTCCAAGTTTGATGCGTATCCCATGCCCCGGGTAGACGAGGCTTGTTGAGAATTTAGGGCAAGCCCGTTATTTTTCTGTGCTAGACCTCACTAAAGGGTACTGGCAGGTACCCTTAACGGAGTCGGCCAAGGAAAAAACTGCTTTTGTTACCCAGCAGGGCCTGTATCATTACAAGGTATTACCCTTTGGCCTGCATGGCGCCCTGCCACTTTCCAAAGGTTAATGGACATTGTGCTGCGACCTCATCGTCGGTACGCCTCGGCCTACTTAGATGATGTAGTCATCCACAGCACCGACTGGGAAAGCCATTTGCCCAAAGTACAGGCGGTAGTGGATGCCCTTAGAAAAGCTGGACTAACCGCTAATCCAAAAAAGTGTGCCATTGGGTTAGAAGAGACCAAGTATCTGGGGTATGTCATTGGGCGGGAGTCATCAAACCTCAGGTAAATAAGATAGAGGCAATACGTAATTGGCCCCGACCGGTCACCACCAGGCAGGTAAAATCGTTCCTGGGGATTGTAGGGTACTACATGAGGTTTGTGCCCCACTTTGCCACGATAGCAGCACCATTGACAGACCTGTTGAAGGGACGGAAGTCCGGAAAGGTTCACTGGAGTGAGAAGGCAGAAGAGGCTTTCTCTGCATTGAAGTCGGCCCTGTGTGGGTCCCCGGTTTTGGTGACACCCGACTTCAACAGGGAGTTCATAGTACAGACGGATGCCTCGGAGGTAGGCCTCGGCGCTGTACTGTCTCAGGAAGTCAACGGCGAAGAACATCCCGTTGTCTTCCTGAGCCGTAAGCTCAACCCAGCCGAGACCAGGTATAGTATAGTGGAGAGGGAGTGCCTGGCTATCAAGTGGGCACTCGAGTCTCTCCGCTATTACTTGTTAGGGAGGAAGTTCCGTCTGGTGACCGACCATTCCCTCTCAAGTGGATGAGCCAGGCCAAGGAGAGGAATGCTCGGGTCACCAGGTGGTTCCTGTCCTTACAGAACTTCAAGTTCTCAGTAGAACACCGGGCAGGCCGCTTGCAGGGTAACGCGGATGCCCTGTCCCGCGTCCACTGTCTCATGTGTGTTCACCCCCTCAGGGTTGAACAAAGGGGGGTATGTAAGAGGGCGCAAGGTTCCGTCATCGACGGAAGGCACGTGTCACCGAGGTTCCTGGCCTCGGTGAGATAAGAGCCGGATTTTTGTGTCAGCAGCAGCTAGTGCTGCTTGACACATTGATATTTAGTATGGCTACAAAGCCGATCCGGGCCGGCTCTTATTGGGAATAGTCAAGTGCTGGGTGGGGAGACTATTCCCACGGTCCAGGCCGGACTTTTTCCGGGCCTTTAAAAGGCAGCCACCTCAGCAGGTGGGAGGTGATTATCCTGGAAGCTGCTGGTGTGGCTGTGGAGCTCTCAGGGCTGAGAGCAAGAGTCTGCAAACAGGCGTGCAGTCTACCTGGAAGCCGCTGGTGGAAACTTTGCGTGGCCGAGCTAACTGCCAGGTGTGAACTAACACCGACCACTCAGGTGACCTTGCTGTGGGACTTATGTTTTTGCCGGGTGTTTTGCCTTGTGTGAACAAGCACTAAAGACTGTTTCTGTTTTGCCTTGTGTGAACAAGCACTAAAGACTGTTTCTGTTTTGCCGAGTGTGAATAAAACACTTCTGCTTTACCCAGAGAACTGTGTACCTTGCCTCTATACTGCGTCCGCAAGCCTGTCTACCAGAGCAATTCCCCACACTGCATACAAGTTCTTCTTCTATGAGCTTCATACATTGTAGTGACTAATGTTAATATAATGGTCTGTGTAAGGATGATGCATTCGTTATTCTGACAACTGACACCAAAAACGTGTCTTTAATGGTCCCCCTGTAGGCACCACCATACTAGCAATTATGTATATACCATTTATAAAGCACAAGCACATATGTCAAAGCAAGTCTAGGTAATCTTGCAACAGTGACAACAGTATTGGCCATTACTTATTTAGTTGTCATCAAAATATGCTTAGTAGAAATAATACCTTATATATTAAATATTCTATTAACCTACTGTACAGTCTGCAATTTAGTCGATATCCCCTGTCACAACTGTCTCGACAATATACATTTCTACATTATAACTAGTCTATACATAGTAAATCATCTCTTACCACTGGTATGGCCAAGGCAAGCAGCTTTTTTGCTTCATCACAGAATCCATCAATTGCCAAACGTTTTACCAGTTTCCTAAATCCCTTTGGATTGCCTGAAAGTGGCGAAGTCTCATGGAGTTCATCTTTTTTTCCAGTCTTCATCGTTGGCTGTACATGGGAAAATGCACGCGACTTGTTTAACCACTATGCAGTATGTAGACTATTGAAGAGAAAAATCCATGAACTCTCACAAAACTCTTCACTGTAAAAGGGTGGAGTTTTTACTAGTGTATGCTTCAATGTATATCTTAGAGGGAGGAGAAATAGCTCAAACCAGTGGGCCCAGGACACTAAAGCTAACATAACGTCAGATCTTTATTTTTTACTAGGTTATTGCAACCTAATCAAATGAGGCCACCGATGTCGTCAGTGGGCCTATGCATGTTTATACATTATGCTTAGCAGCAATAGATGAGTGCATGGCATGTGGATGTTCAATCCATGTCTTTTTCTCTATAGTTGTTACAGCTTTACTAAGGGATTCAAAAGTTCTAGTGACATCTGCTTTAGGAGCCTCCTTTGGGGTTTCTATTGTGGTTCTGACATTTTAATGGGAAAAATACTGCTGGCGGCTATGCTGTTTTGTTTTAGAACAAATTCACATTGACAGTGACAAATCGATCAAAGCAGAAGCCTTGAGGTTGGTGAAAAGAACCCGAATTATTACTTTGGGTAGCAGTAGTGTCTTGGGTCTCTAGTTTACAAATTAGTCAGAATGTTTTCATCACAGGTGGATTGGCCATAGACCTTACAGGAAAATTTCCCGGTGGCAGATGCCCAGGGGCCAGCCAGTGGAAGTTTTTGGGGACGTATTTTGTGCTGCTGGCAGTACTTTGTGATGGACTGTGGTATGTGGCCCTGTTGGATTGGTATAGTGTGCCACGATATGGTATTGCTGGCCCTGCCTTCCATCAATTCAGACCCAACTCCAAACGGGGCCACTTTTAATATTTTTTCCAAGGCCATTTTAAGTTCCCAGTCCGCCCCTCGTTTTCAGCCACATAACTGAAAAAGAAAAAAATGGGTCAGACAATTGCATTGTGAAACTAGAGTAAATAACAAACAACTTGTAGCTTGTCAAACAGGGCAGCCTGGTTTGACATTATTCATGTACTTGTTGAAGGCAAACGAGTTTATCTTGATAAGTATCAAGTGGATAAGTGGATCATTGGAGATCTGCTCAACTGAGCAATTGTTAGGAAGGAAGCGCTGAGCTCTCTGGTGGCTGGGACCGTGGGAGTGTGCATATTCCAGCACCATTTTTCTATAATGTACAAGCACGGCTACCAATGCTGGATTACAGGGTGGTCATAACCATGGAAACGAGCAGTGTATAATGTCATGGAAAAATTTATCAATCCAACAAAGGAGGCAATATGGACAATCACAATACATTAGTAAGTGCCATGTATTAACTTTCTCTACATGATAAATTACATTTGCTGAAGTGAGACAACCCCTTTAAGGGATAGTTCACATGACCGTTTCATTTTACCATTTTCAATTCTTCTGATCCATCAGAAGAACAGAAAAAAAAAGAAAAAGGCGCTGACTGCAGGATCTCAAACGGAGGCCAAATGTGCATAACTGATGCACAGGATCCGTTTTTTTTTTTTTAACAGGACCCTTTTTTTTTTCCTGTTCTTCTGATGCATCAGAAACGGAAAATGAAATGGCGATGAGAACTCTCTCTAATTCTGTTCAGTTTCTCTTTTGTATATCTCTTTAAGTAGTTTCAATAGGATCTGCAGAATTTCATCCCAACAGATACACCCGCAGGGCTCATGCAGCCCGTGCAACGCACAGGCACCGTCCATGTGGGCGTCGTTTGCAGATGCAGATCCATTTACTTGAATGGGTCCTGCAATATTTTGTCTGCTCCGCAAAAAATTAGAACATGTTTCGTAGTGCTTACGTGGGGTTTCCGTTCCGTGCCTCCTCTCCGTATATTGCAGATTGTAAACCCATTTAAGTGAATGGGTCCAAATCCGTGATACGGAGTGCACATGACTGGTGCCATATATTGCGGACTTGCTGTTTGCAGGCCGCAATACGGACACGGGCCACACAAGCTCATGTACATGAGCCCTTAAAAGGTAATCCAGGATTTTACTATTGATGGCCTATCTACAGCTACTTCTGGCGTTGGAGCTACTCGGTGTGGGGTGTCAGATAATGATGGTCTATCTACAGGAAAGGCCATACAAAGTAAAATCCTGCACAACCTCTTTAGGGTGTCTTCATATGCAGCAGATTTTGTTGCTCCCTCACAGCTTTGTGGCATCCAGCCCTCAGAAATAAAAGCCACTGGGGGTTTAGGCTTACCAGTCTATGAATTTAGATCTAGTGATCACTGCTTGTAAATGCAATGCTCTCCTCCACTGACAGAGCAGCTAACTGTCGGGAAAGAACGCTTCCTTCCCAACAATCTGCTGCTGCTCGTCGGATCTAAATGCGCCTTTAGATTCCCTCCTACTCTGTTGTGAGATTTGTCTAATTTAGGCCCCATGCACACGACCGTTGTTTGTTTCCGCGTCCGTTCCGTTTTTTTTCACGGATAGGATGCTTCCCCATTCATTTCAATGGGTCCGTCAAAAAATGCGGATGGTCAACCGTTTTTGTTCCGCATCCGTGATCCGTGTTTTCATTCTGTCAAAAAAATAGTGCATGTCCTATTTTTTTCACGTTTGCGGACAAGGATAGGCATTTTTACAATGGATCTGCCATAAAAATCGGATCCGTCAAAAAAACGGTCCATCATCCGTTTTTTTTGACGGACGCAAAATTTCAAGGAGGAGCGGACGCGGAGGCAGGCAACGGTCGTGTGCATGTAGCCTTACAGCGAGGCTGGAGTAGTTTTTCTCTAACCAGGCATAAATGTTAGTGAGCTTGCCGAGGTGCACTGCCCCTGCCCAACTTCCGAACACACAGCTGGTTAAAAAAAGGGACTTGCGACTATTTTTCCAAATAAAATAGTCAGAAGTCCCTTAATCAATGTCCGCCCCCCCCCCCCCCCCAATCCAAGTTGTCTACTTGTTTTGAGTGTGCATAAACTGTCAAAAAAGCAATTTTCTTGTCACCTTGCCTCACAAAAAGTGTGATACTAAGTGATCAAAAAGCATTATGTATCCCAAAATGATACCAATCAAGCCGTTATCTTATCCAGCAAAAAATAAACCCCTACCTAAGACAATAGCCCAAAAAATAAAAAATAAATGTCTTTCAGAAAATGGCAACACAAAAACAAGATTTTATTCTGCTCAAAAATGATTTCACTGTAAAACTTAACAAAAATAAAAATGATAGACATATTATGTATCGCCGCGTCCTTAACAACCTGCTCTATAAAAATATATTATATGCCCCATCAGGTGAATGCGGTAAAAAAATAAAATAAACTATGCCAAAACAGCCATTTTTTTCACCTTGCCTCACAAAAAGTTTAATACCAAGCGATCAAAAAATCTTATGTACCCCAAAATGGTACCAATCAAACCGTCACCTCATCCCGCAAAAAATTAGTTCCCACATAAGACAATCACTTAAAAAATAAAAACCAATGGTACCCATAAACCTATCCATCAAAATCTGCGCTGCAAAAGCCATATGGCGCTCCTTCCTTTCTGAGTCCTGCCATGTGCCTCCACAGCAGTACACCCCCACATATAGGGTGTTGCCATAATCAGGAGAAAATGGGTAATGTCGAAAGATTTATAAAGCAAAAGGGGCTTTATATAAAAAGAAAGGATCAAAGAAAAATTATCAAACGTTATTTTGATCTGGCAAGGCGGACATAATCGCCTTTAAGTTCTTTTATCGAGAATCTTAATTTGTTGTGCAAGCAGTAAAACAAGGTACAAGCGTCTATGCAAAATATAAAAATGGTTTACTATGTAATAATTTAGATACAATCAGTAATAAATGCAAAGACAAATATGAAAAAAAAAAGTAAGACGTAATACCAAAATGCGCCCCTAGATGGGACACACAACATATTTACCAAGACCAGCGTTTTTTACCTACCTGTAAACCAATCAGCACAAAATACAATGCGCCTACTCTGCTTACAATTTAGAAGATATCCACCAATGTCTGCAATAATACACAATAATCCAAATTAAAGAAAATGAGAGGTATCAACCCTTACTCTGTCACCCTATGACCAATTTCCGGTAAATAGCAGTATTGCACCAACTATAAATTCATCAGCTCAGTATTAGGCCTCATGCACACGGCCGTGGAACACGGCTGTGCGTGGACCGTGGTATCCCGGCCTGGAATCCAGCTGACAGCAGGAGCGCACGGCATCATTGGTTGCTATGACGCCGTGCGCTTCATGCCGCCGCTGGACTACAGTAATACACCGGTATGTTAAACTAGGGAATATAAAAATTCCCAAGGGAGTGGGTCTCAATGTCTGATTCTCATTTTAGCAATATGCATCTTTGCTAAGAGAATGATCAACATTGAAGAGGTGCCTAACACTACGTATCCACACAATACAGGGATATTAGGCTATATACCGGGCTAAGTAATTTATGTAGATAAGGAATGTACTACAGTCTAATTATTACAGGTGAACTATCTTACAATAACACAGCTTTTCTGAGCAATGTCTCATTAGCAGAAATCCAACTTAAATGTTTTCTTATATACCCTAGGAATACATGCTTCTGGTGAGACATACACAGGATAATATAGTACATTAATAATACGTAATAATATACAAACAATATATATGTAGCAATACAAAACAATACATATGTGATATATTGATTAGCTTATGCCAAAACTAAATAAGATCCACTATATGAATAAACAGACATTATACTTTTGTCTCATTAATAAACATCATTATAATGGTATGCCAGATGTGTCTCAGGAAGCAATCTTATCATCAGTAGTACCTCCACATACCCTTGTACTGAGGTAACGATTGCTCCCTTCAGATAGCACATCTACAAGAGAAACCTTTTCATACTCCCTATAGAAAATTAACTTTATACAGACTACCCTAGCCATGAACTTACTCCAGTCAGCTCAAGACAGACAGAATGGTGAATAGAATCCACATGGCTCTTAAAGGCAATGAATGTCCATATTGACCAGAATAATTGTATACTTATGAAAAGGCACAACAAATTATGGGGTGCTTTTTCTCCTTTTACCCCTTGTGAAAATGAAAAATTTATGGCTAAAGCAACATTTTATTGGAAGAAACAAAACTTTTCATTTTTACAGCCAAGTGTTTCCAAATTCTGTAAAATGCTTAGGGGGTCAAAGTGCACAGTACCCCCTTAATATATTCTTTAAGGGGTGTAGTTTCCAAAATGGGGTACATTTTTTGGGTGCGTCTTCAAATACAAAATGGTGCTTAAAAACCATTCTAGCGAAATCTGCCTCCAAAATCCATATGGCGCTCCTTTTCTTCTAACCACTGCCATGTACCCGTAGAGCAGTTTACCACCACATATGGGGTATTTGTGTAAACTGCAGAATCAGAGTAATATATATTGAGGTTTATTTTGCTGTTAACCCTTGCAAGAAAAAATTGATTAACATAAAAAATCTACGAATAATGTGAAACTTTGAAATTTCACCTCCATTTTCCTTTAATTCTTGTGGAACACCTAAAGGGTTAACAAAGTTTGTAACATCAGTTTTGAATACTTTGAGGGGTGTAGTTTCTAAAATGGGGTCATGTATGGGTGGTTTATATTACGTAAGCCCCTCAAAATCACTTTATAACTGAATTGGTGCTTAAAAAAATGGTTTTGGAAATTTTGTTAAACCTTCTAAGCCTTGTAAAGTCCTAAAAAAAAACTTATGCCAACATAAAGCTGCAGACATATGGGGAATGTTGATTGATAACCATTTTATGAGGTATTACTATCTGTCTTAAAAGTAGAGAAATTCAAATTTAGAAAACGGTGAATTTTTCCACATTTTTGGTAAATTTTGTATTATTTTATTAAAAAGGGTGAAATATATTGACTCATATTTACCGCTGTCATGAAGTACAATGTGTCACGAGAAAACAGTCTCAGAATGGCTTGGATACGTAAAAGAGTTCCAAAGTTATTACCACATAAAGTGACACATGTCAGATTTGCAAAAACCAGCCTGGGATTTAGGCTGGGTTCACACGGGCGTCATGTTTGACGCCCGGATAAGAGGTGGGTGCGTTGCAGGAAAATGCGCGATTTTTCCGCGCGAGTGCAAAGCGCTTTAATGCGTTTTGCAGCCGCGTGGGAAAAATTGGCATGTTTGGTACCCAGACCCGAACCCGGACTTCATCACTGAAGTTCGGGTTTGGGTTGAGTATTCTGTAGATTTTATTATTTTCCCTTATAACATGGTTATAAGGAAAATAATGGCATTCTCAATGCAGACTGCTTAGTAAAATGTGGATTAAGGGGCTAAAAATAAAAAAATTAACTCACCTTATCCACTTGGTCGCGTAGTTGCCGATCTCTTCTGTCTTCTTCAAGCATTAGCTGCCGGCTAGAGGACCTGTGATGACGTCACCGAGCTCATTACATGGTCCAATCACATGGTCCATCACCATGGTGATGGTCCATGTGATTGGACCATGTGATGTGACGTCACCAGAGGTCCTTTAGCCGACATTTTTTCCCCCATGTTATAAGGGAAAATAATAAAGATCTGGTCCCGTCTCTTAGCAACCATGCGGGAAAGTCGCACCGCATCCGCACTTCTATGGGGCCTGCGTTGCGTGAAAAACGCACAATATAGAGCATGCTGCAATTTTTACGCAACGCAGAAGTGATGCGTGAAAATCACCGCTCATGTGCACAGCCCCATAGAAATGAATGGGTCAGGATTTAGTGCGGGTGCAATGCGTTCACATCACGCATTGCACCCACGCGGAAATCACGCCCGTGTGAAAGGGGCCTTAAGGTTAAAAGTGGCCCTACAAGGGTTAAAGGGCGGTTACTGGTGTAGCAGGGAGCTGCAGAAATGGTAGTGGCCTTTTGAGGGGTGCGGCTTACATACCATGCTGTGGTTAATCTAATATTTAAATGGAAATTATAGTATTTTAAAGTTATCCCCTATTGGGGTAGGTTCAAACAGTTTTTGGAGCAGGTTTTGATGCAGATTCTCCTGCAGGTTTTTCAGCCAAAGCTGAAAGTGGATCCAGCTGAAAGGCAAAGTATAAATCCTTCCTTAATATTTCTGATTCCCATACTTGACCTTTCACTCCATTTATTTTAGGGGCACTCTGGGTATGAGTCCTCAGTATTTATGATCAGTCGGGTCCGAGTGGTAGGACGCCTACTGATTTAACTGTTATCCCCTATCCTCCCTCTACTCCCTAGCAAACAATAACATACATGATCAGCATTTACCCATTCGCTGGAGTGAAGTGGAAACATGGCTCTCCTCGCACATGCAGCGGGTGTCATGGCCGGCGGGTCTCCATTGTTTCAAACAGCAGAGACCCACGGCTAATGACCGCGACCGGCAATAATTCCGATCATGGTCATTAACCCCTTAAGTACAAAGGGCGTACATGTACGCCCTTGCGTCCTGGTACTTAAGGACCAAGGGCGTACATGTACGCCCTGTGAATTTCCGATCACCGATGCGCACGTGGCGGTGATCGGAACAAGATGCCTGATGAAATCAATCAGCAGGCACCTTGGCACAATGCCCAGGGGGGTCCTGTGACCCCCCCCATGTCAGCGAACGCAGCAAACCGCAGGTCAATTCAGACCTGCAGTTTGCTGCGCTTTCTGTAGTCTCTGATCCCGGGGATCAGAGACTAAAATATGCCCCAGACGTATAAATATTAACCCCCCCCCCCATGCACCTCGCCATTTTGTGTCCCCCCGGGCGGTACAGGGGGGGAGGATTGCGGGCGGTGCTGCGGGTGGGCGGCGCCTCCTTTCAAACGCTTTCTCTGGTGTCTAGTGGGTATAGCAGGGGGTCAGCACATTGCTGACCCCCTGCTATAAACTGCTGACATCTGTGCTGCAGATATGTCAGCAGTTTAACCCTTCTATACCGCGGTCCGTACGGACCGCGGTATAGAAGGTGTTAACATGGAGGGAGCTCCTCTCTTCCCATCGGGGGCTGCTGTACCTTGCAGCCCCCCGACGGGATAGGATAGCAGAGGGAGGGAGCTCCCTCCTTCCCATCACCCGCTGCTCTGTAATGGCAGCGGGTGATGGCTACATGGCAGCAGGACGCTTCAGAAGCGTCCTGCTTGCCATGGCACTGAAACTCTGAATGGGCTTTTGCTAAAGGCAAAAGCCTATTCAGACTTTGTAGTAAAATACAGTAAGTACACTATATAGTGTACTTACTGTATTATATAGACACCAGATCCACTGGATCTACAAGAACCAAGTGGGTCTGGGTCAAAAAATGTCAAAAAGTGAAAAAGTAAATAAGAAAATACATATCACTGAATAAAAATAAAAAAACAAATACACTACACATATTAGGTATCGCCAGTCCGTAAAAATCTCCTCTATAAAAATATCACGTGACCTAACCCCTCACGCAAATACTGTAAAAAACACAAAAATGGTAAAAGCTATTTTTGTCACCTTGCATCACAAAAGTGTAATACCAAGTGATCAAAAGGCGTATGCCTCCCAAAATAGTACCAATAAAACCGCCATCTCATCCCGCAAAAATGAGTCCTTATATAGGACAATCGCCCAAAAAAATAAAAAATATGGCTCTCAGACTATGGAGACACTAAAACATAATTTTTTTTTCTAAAATGCTATTATTGTGTTAAAGTAAAATAAATAAATAAAAAGTATACATATTATGTATCGCCGCGTCCGTAAAAACCTGCTCTATAAAAATATCACATTATCTAACCCCTCAGGTAAATACTGTTAAAAAATAAAATAAAAACAATGTAAAAAACATTTTTGTCACCTCACATCTCAAAAACTGTAATAGCAAGCGATCAAAAAGTTATATGCACCCAAAAATAGTGCCAATCAAACCGTCATCTCATCCCGCAAAAATGATACCCCACATAGGACAATCACCCCCAAAAAAAAAAAAAATAATGGCTCTCAGACTATGGAGACACTAAAACATGATTTGTTTTGTTTTAAAAATGATAATATTGTGTAAAACTTAAATAAATAAATAAAAAGTATACATATTTGGTATCGGCGCGTCCGTCGCAACCTGCTCTATAAAAAACACATGACCAAACCCCTCAGGTGAACACAACAAAAAAATAATAAATACGGTGTCAAAGCCATTTTTGTCACCTTACATCACAAAAAGTGTAATAGCAAGCGACCAAAATGTCATATGCACCCCAAGATAGTTCCAATCAAACCGACATCTCATCCCGCAAAAATGAGCCCCTACATAAGACAGTCGCCCAAAAATAAAAAAAATATATGGCTTTCAGAATGTGAAGACACTAAAAATCATTTTTTCAAAAATGCTGTATTATGTAAAACTGAAACAAAACCCCAAAAAGTAGCCATATTTGGTATTGCCGCGTCCGTAGCAACCTGCTCTATAGAAATAGCACACAATCTAACCTGTCAGTTTAACGATGTAAATAACAAAAAATAAAAACGGTCCAAAAATAGCTATTTTTTTGCAAATTTTCCATTTTACTCAATTTTTCCAGTAACAAAGCAAGGGTTAACAGCCAAACAAAACTCAATATATATTACCCCGATTCTGTAGTTTGCAGAAACACCCCATATGTGGTCGTAAACTGCTGTATGGCCAAACGGCAGGGCGTAGAAGGAAGGGAACGCCATATGGTTTTTCGAAGGCAGATTTTGCTGGACTGGTTATTTGACACCATGTCCCATTTGAAGCCCCCCTGATGCACCCCTACAGTAGAAACTCCAAAAAAGTGGCCCCATTTTGGAAACTATGGGATAAGGTGTCAGTTTTGTTTTATTATTTTAAGGTAAATATGATTTTTGGTTGCTCTATATTACACTTTTTTTCAGGCAAGGTAACAAAAAATAGAAATTCCGAAATTTCATCTCCATTTGCCAATAACTCTCGTGGAACACCTAAAGGGTTAACAAAGTTTGTAAAATCAGTTTTCAATACCTTCAGGGGTGTAGTTTCTTAGATGGAATCACTTTTTTGGAGATTCTACTCTAGGGGTGCATTGGGGGCTTCAAATGGGACATAGTGTCAAAAATCCAGTCCAGCAAAGTCCGCCTTCCAAAAACCATATGGCGTTCCCTTCCTTCTGTGCCCTGCCGTTTGGCCATACAGCAGTTTACGCCCACATATGGAAAAATTGGATTCAAACGGAAAATCTTCCAAAAAAATCGAAATTCTGAAATTTTATCTCCATTTGCCATTAACTCTTGTGGAAAACCTAAAGGGTTAATGACGTTTGTAAAATCAGTTTTGAATACCTTGAGGGGTGTAGTTTCTAGAATGGGGTCATTTTTGGATGGTTTCTATTATGTAAGCCTCACAAAGTGACTTCAGACCTGAACTGGTCCCTAAAAAGTGGGTTTTTGAAAATTTCTGAAAAATTTCAAGATTTGCTTCTAAACTTCTAAGCCTTGTAAAATAAAATGGCATTCCCAAAATGATCGATACATGAAGTAGACATATGGGGAATGTAAATCAATAACTTTTTTGGGCGGTATTACTATGTATTATAGAAGTAGAGAAATTGAAACTTGGAAAATTGCAAATTTTTCCAAATTTTTGGTAAATTTGATATTTTTTTATAAATAAAAATGAAATTTTTCGACTTACTTTTACCAGTGTCATGAAGTACAATATGTGACGAAAAAACAATCTCAGAATGGCCTGGATAAGAAAAAGCGTTTTAAAGTTATCACCACATAAAGTGACACTGGTCAGATTTGCAAAAAATGGCCTGGTCCTAAGGTGAAAATGAGCCCGGTCCTTAAGGGGTTAAAGCCTTTAGATGCCATGATCAAGTGTGTTCACGACCTCTAAAGGGTGATCTCGCATTTGCGGTCTTCTTAATGGTATCCTCTGCCATTAATGTAACATCATGCGTAACAAAAAATATAAACATCATGAGCATCACCGCGTCCGAAAACAACTGTACTATTAAAAATATATATATTTCTCCGAAACTGTGAATGGCGTAATAAAAAAAAAGGTTAAAATGGCCAATTTGCCATTTTTTCATGGCCATTTTTTTATCGCCATTACAAAAAAATAATAAAATGTGATCAAAAAGTCACACACTCCAATGCTATCAGTAAAAAGTGCAGATTGTCCCGCAAAAAATGAGCCCCTAAACAGCTCAGTAGATATAACTATCAAAAAGTTATGGGGGTCAGAATATGGTGATGTTTAAAAAATGTTTTTTCAAAGTTTAAATTTATTTTTAGACTAGACATAAAAAAAACTATACATATGGGGTATCGTTGTAATCGTACTGACCCAGAGAATGAAGGGCATGGGTCAGTTTTGCCAAAAAGAGAACTCTGTGGGAACAAAACCCATAAAATGGTGGAGGAATTGCATTTTTTTAACCCCCCCCCCTTTTGGAATTTTTTTCCGCTAAGTGGCATTTAAAATTCATT
>JAKVIS010001158.1:0-39636 GCA_033119425.1 Bufotes viridis
CCTTTCTGCACATGTGGTGGGAGTGCCCTCCGGTTCTCGATCTGTGGTTCAAGGCCATTGCTTTGATGTCATCTCTCTGCTCAGCTACCATATTACCCTCTCCTAAATTGGCCCTCTTATCTATAGGTATTATGGATTACCCTTCTACCTTCAGGACAGTACTAATGCACATTATTATTGTTATTCGCGCTAAAGTTGCTTTATCTTTTAAGAATAAGTCTGTCCCCAATATCAAAAGGATCTGTAGAGACCTTGACATTAATTGTCTTTTTGAGGGTCTTTGGGCCTCTTCTAATAATTCCAAACCCTCGTTTTATGGGAAATGGGAGATGTGGCTTCAGGACTCCCGTTGGAGCGTCCCGGCTTATGTTTACTCATAAATATGTATACTCATAAATATGTTTACTCATAAATATCTATGCAACCCTTAAAATATCGTACAGTCATGCATTACAAATGCTTTGTGTTCACGATTGTTTTGTAATTGTTAATTTACTTCTTTTATGTGAAGTTTCTGTGAAATTATATTTACCATACGTCTAAAAAATTCAATAAAAATCTATTGTTCAAAAAAAAAAAGCTTGTAAAAAAGTGGGATCTTGACATAGGGGCCACTTAATATGGTGTATTTGGTGATCTCTGTAATGGAGACACCCCTTTGCTTGGTTTTCCATTCTTTGAGGGATATCTGGCTTTCATTGTGTTGTAGACCCATAACTGGGGCTCCACATTTGTTTTGCATATTCCTGTTTCCCAGGGAACTTTGCACTTCGGATTGCTGTGTTGAGACTCTTAAGTGAGGCTCCGCTGTTTTTTTTTTGTAGCTGGTCTCCCTGAGATCAGCTATTGTTGTGTTTGAGTAGTCTCTGAGGCATTTCTCCCGGTTAGCCAGAATCCTACTCCACACTGATGAGGGGCAACACCCTGAAACAGCTGTCTGTGGATGGATACCTAGCTTAGGTTTTCCCTGTCACATCCTTAAAGCTTGTAAAAAAGTGGGATCTTGACATAGGGGCCACTTAATATGGTGGATTTGGTGATCTCTGTAATGTAGACACGCCTTTGCTTGGTTTTCCTTCCTTTGAGGGATATATTTGGCTTTCATTGTGTTGTAGACCAATAACTGGGGCTCCACATTTGTTTTGCATATTCCTGTTTCCCAGGGAACTTTGCACTTCGGATTGCTGTGTTGAGACTCTTAAGTGAGGCTCTGCGGTGTTTTTTGTAGCTGGTCTCCCTGAGGTCAGCTATTGTTGTGTTTGAGTAGTCTTCGAGGCATTGCTCCCGGTTAGCCAGAATCCTACTCCACACTGATGAGGGGCAACACCCTGAAACAGCTGTCTGTGGATGGATACCTAGCTTAGGTTTTCCCTGTCACATCCTTAAAGCTTGTAAAAAGTGGGATCTTGACATAGGGGCCACTTAATATGGTGGATTTGGTGATCTCTGTAATGGAGACACCCCTTTGCTTGGTTTTCCATTCTTTGAGGGATATCTGGCTTTCATTGTGTTGTAGACCCATAACTGGGGCACCACATTTGTTTTGCATATTCCTGTTTCCCAGGGAACTTTGCACTTCGGATTGCTGTGTTGAGACTCTTAAGTGAGGCTCCACGGTGTTTTTTGTAGCTGGTCTCCCTGAGGTCAGCTATTGTTGTGTTTGAGTAGTCTCCGAGGCATTGCTCCCGGTTAGCCAGAATCCTACTCCACACTGATGAGGGGCAACACCCTGAAACAGCTGTCTGTGGATGGATACCTAGCTTAGGTTTTCCCTGTCACATCCTTAAAGCTTGTAAAAAAGTGGGATCTTGACATAGGGGCCACTTAATATGGTGGATTTGGTGATCTCTGTAATGGAGACACCCCTTGCTTGGTTTTCCATTCCTTTGAGGGATATCTGGCTTTCATTGTGTTGTAGACCCATAACTGGGGCTCCACATTTGTTTTGCATATTCCTGTTTCCCAGGGAACTTTGCACTTCGGATTGCTGTGTTGAGACTCTTAATGAGAGGCTCCGCGGTGTTTTTGTAGCTGGTCTCCTGAGGTCAGCTATTGTTGTGTTTGAGTAGTGTCCGAGGCATTGCTCCCGGTTAGCCAGAATCCTACTCCACACTGATGAGGGCAACACCCTGAAACAGCTGTCTGTGGATGGATACCTAGCTTAGGTTTTCCCTGTCACATCCTTAAAGCTTGTAAAAAGTGGGATCTTGACATAGGGGCCACTTAATATGGTGGATTTGGTGATCTCTGTAATGGAGACACCCCTTGCTTGGTTTTCCTTCCTTTGAGGGATATCTGGCTTTCATTGTGTTGTAGACCCATAACTGGGGCTCCACATTTGTTTTGCATATTCCTGTTTCCCAGGGAACTTTGCACTTCGGATTGCTGTGTTGAGACTCTTAAGTGAGGCTCAGCGGTGTTTTTGTAGCTGGTCTCCTGAGGTCAGCTATTGTTGTGTTTGAGTAGTCTCCGAGGCATTGCTCCCGGTTAGCCAGAATCCTACTCCACACTGATGAGGGCAACACCCTGAAACAGCTGTCTGTGGATGGATACCTAGCTTAGGTTTTCCTGTCACATCCTTAAAGCTTGTAAAAAGTGGGATCTTGACATAGGGGCCACTTAATATGGTGGATTTGGTGATCTCTGTAATGGAGACACCCCTTTGCTTGGTTTTCCTTCCTTTGAGGGATATCTGGCTTTCATTGTGTTGTAGACCCATAACTGGGGCTCCACATTTGTTTTGCATATTCCTGTTTCCCAGGGAACTTTGCACTTCGGATTGCTGTGTTGAGACTCTTAAGTGAGGCTCCGCGGTGTTTTTGTAGCTGGTCTCCCTGAGGTCAGCTATTGTTGTGTTTGAGTAGTCTCCGAGGCATTGCTCCCGGTTAGCCAGAATCCTACTCCACACTGATGAGGGGCAACACCCTGAAACAGCTGTCTGTGGATGGATACCTAGCTTAGGTTTCCCTGTCACATCCTTAAAGCTTGTAAAAAAGTGGGATCTTGACATAGGGGCCACTTAATATGGTGGATTTGGTGATCTCTGTAATGGAGACACCCCTTGCTTGGTTTTCCTTCCTTTGAGGGATATCTGGCTTTCATTGTGTTGTAGACCCTTAACTGGGGCTCCACATTTGTTTTGCATATTCCTGTTTCCCAGGGAACTTTGCACTTCGGATTGCTGTGTTGAGACTCTTATGAGAGGCTCCGCGGTGTTTTTTGTAGCTGGTCTCCTGAGGTCAGCTATTGTTGTGTTTGAGTAGTCTCCGAGGCATTGCTCCCGGTTAGCCAGAATCCTACTCCACACTGATGAGGGGCAACACCCTGAAACAGCTGTCTGTGGATGGATACCTAGCTTAGGTTTTCCCTGTCACATCCTTAAAGCTTGTAAAAAAGTGGGATCTTGACATAGGGGCCACTTAATATGGTGTATTTGGTGATCTCTGTAATGGAGACACCCTTTGCTTGGTTTTCCTTCCTTTGAGGGATATCTGGCTTTCATTGTGTTGTAGACCCATAACTGGGGCTCCACATTTGTTTTGCATATTCCTGTTTCCCAGGGAACTTTGCACTTCGGATTGCTGTGTTGAGACTCTTAAGTGAGGCTCCGCGGTGTTTTTGTAGCTGGTCTCCCTGAGATCAGCTATTGTTGTGTTTGAGTAGTCTCCGAGGCATTGCTCCTGGTTAGCCAGAATCCTACTCCACACTGATGAGGGGCAACACCCTGAAACAGCTGTCTGTGGATGGATACCTAGCTTAGGTTTTCCCTGTCACATCCTTAAAGCTTGTAAAAAAGTGGGATCTTGACATAGGGGCCACTTAATATGGTGGATTTGGTGATCTCTGTAATGGAGACACCCCTTTGCTTGGTTTTCCTTCCTTTGAGGGATATCTGGCTTTCATTGTGTTGTAGACCCATAACTGGGGCTCCACATTTGTTTTGCATATTCCTGTTTCCCAGGGAACTTTGCACTTCGGATTGCTGTGTTGAGACTCTTAAGTGAGGCTCCAGCTGTGTTTTTTGTAGCTGGTCTCCCTGAGGTCAGCTATTGTTGTGTTTGAGTAGTCTCCGAGGCATTGCTCCCGGTTAGCCAGAATCCTACTCCACACTGATGAGGGGCAACACCCTGAAACAGCTGTCTGTGGATGGATACCTAGCTTAGGTTTTCCCTGTCACATCCTTAAAGCTTGTAAAAAGTGGGATCTTGACATAGGGGCCACTTAATATGGTGGATTTGGTGATCTCTGTAATGGAGACACCCCTTTGCTTGGTTTTCCTTCCTTTGAGGGATATCTGGCTTTCATTGTGTTGTAGACCCATAACTGGGGCTCCACATTTGTTTTGCATATTCCTGTTTCCCAGGGAACTTTGCACTTCGGATTGCTGTGTTGAGACTCTTAAGTGAGGC
This sequence comes from Bufotes viridis, assembly GCA_033119425.1. Taxonomy (NCBI): domain Eukaryota; kingdom Metazoa; phylum Chordata; class Amphibia; order Anura; family Bufonidae; genus Bufotes; species Bufotes viridis. Next base: position 4,410 of record JAKVIS010001158.1, read on the forward strand.
TCCGCGGTGTTTGTAGCTGGTCTCCTGAGGTCAGCTATTGTTGTGTTTGAGTAGTCTCCGAGGCATTGCTCCCGGTTAGCCAGAATCCTACTCCACACTGATGAGGGCAACACCCTGAAACAGCTGTCTGTGGATGGATACCTAGCTTAGGTTTTCCCTGTCACATCCTTAAAGCTTGTAAAAAGTGGGATCTTGACATAGGGGCCACTTAATATGGTGGATTTGGTGATCTCTGTAATGGAGACACCCCTTTGCTTAGTTTTCCTTCCTTTGAGGGATATCTGGCTTTCATTGTGTTGTAGACCCATAACTGGGGCTCCACATTTGTTTGCATATTCCTGTTTCCCAGGGAACTTTGCACTTCGGATTGCTGTGTTGAGACTCTTAAGTGAGGCTCCGCGGTGTTTTGTAGCTGGTCTCCCTGAGGTCAGCTATTGTTGTGTTTGAGTAGTCTCCGAGGCATTGCTCCCGGTTAGCCAGAATCCTACTCCACACTGATGAGGGGCAACACCCTGAAACAGCTGTCTGTGGATGGATACCTAGCTTAGGTTTTCCCTGTCACATCCTTAAAGCTTGTAAAAAAGTGGGATCTTGACATAGGGGCCACTTAATATGGTGGATTTGGTGATCTCTGTAATGGAGACACCCCTTTGCTTAGTTTTCCTTCCTTTGAGGGATATCTGGCTTTCATTGTGTTGTAGACCCATAACTGGGGCTCCACATTTGTTTTGCATATTCCTGTTTCCCAGGGAACTTTGCACTTCGGATTGCTGTGTTGAGACTCTTAAGTGAGGCTCCACGGTGTTTTTGTTGCTGGTCTCCCTGAGTTCAGCTATTGTTGTGTTTGAGTAGTCTCCGAGGTATTGCTCCCGGTTAGCCAGAATCCTACTCCACACTGATGTGTGGCAACACCCTGAAACAGCTGTCTGTGGATGGATACCTAGCTTAGGTTTTCCCTGTCACATCCTTAAAGCTTGTAAAAAGTGGGATCTTGACATAGGGGCCACTTAATATGGTGGATTTGGTGATCTCTGTAATGGAGACACCCCTTTGCTTAGTTTTCCTTCCTTTGAGGGATATCTGGCTTTCATTGTGTTGTAGACCCATAACTGGGGCTCCACATTTGTTTGCATATTCCTGTTTCCCAGGGAACTTTGCACTTCGGATTGCTGTGTTGAGACTCTTAAGTGAGGCTCCGCGGTGTTTGTAGCTGGTCTCCCTGAGGTCAGCTATTGTTGTGTTTGAGTAGTCTCCGAGGCATTGCTCCCGGTTAGCCAGAATCCTACTCCCACACTGATGAGGGCAACACCCTGAAACAGCTGTCTGTGGATGGATACCTAGCTTAGGTTTTCCCTGTCACATCCTTAAAGCTTGTAAAAAGTGGGATCTTGACATAGGGGCCACTTAATATGGTGGATTTGGTGATCTCTGTAATGGAGACACCCCTTTGCTTGGTTTTCCTTCCTTTGAGGGATATCTGGCTTTCATTGTGTTGTAGACCCATAACTGGGGCTCCACATTTGTTTTGCATATTCCTGTTTCCCAGGGAACTTTGCACTTCGGATTGCTGTGTTGAGACTCTTAAGTGAGGCTCCGTGGTGTTTTTGTAGCTGGTCTCCCTGAGGTCAGCTATTGTTGTGTTTGAGTAGTCTCCGAGGCATTGCTCCCGGTTAGCCAGAATCCTACTCCACACTGATGAGGGCAACACCCTGAAACAGCTGTCTGTGGATGGATACCTAGCTTAGGTTTTCCTGTCACATCCTTAAAGCTTGTAAAAAAGTGGGATCTTGACATAGGGGCCACTTAATATGGTGGATTTGGTGATCTCTGTAATGGAGACACCCCTTTGCTTAGTTTTCCTTCCTTTGAGGGATATCTGGCTTTCATTGTGTTGTAGACCCATAACTGGGGCTCCACATTTGTTTTGCATATTCCTGTTTCCCAGGGAACTTTGCACTTCGGATTGCTGTGTTGAGACTCTTAAGTGAGGCTCCGCGGTGTTTTTGTAGCTGGTCTCCCTGAGGTCAGCTATTGTTGTGTTTGAGTAGTCTCTGAGGCATTGCTCCCGGTTAGCCAGAATCCTACTCCACACTGATGAGGGGCAACACCCTGAAACAGCTGTCTGTGGATGGATACCTAGCTTAGGTTTTCCCTGTCACATCCTTAAAGCTTGTAAAAAAGTGGGATCTTGACATAGGGGCCACTTAATATGGTGGATTTGGTGATCTCTGTAATGGAGACACCCCGTTGCTTAGTTTTCCTTCCTTTGAGGGATATCTGGCTTTCATTGTGTTGTAGACCCATAACTGGGGCTCCACATTTGTTTTGCATATTCCTGTTTCCCAGGGAACTTTGCACTTCGGATTGCTGTGTTGAGACTCTTAAGTGAGGCTCCGCGGTGTTTTTGTAGCTGGTCTCCCTGAGGTCAGCTATTGTTGTGTTTGAGTAGTCTCCGAGGCATTGCTCCCGGTTAGCCAGAATCCTACTCCACACTGATGAGGGCAACACCCTGAAACAGCTGTCTGTGGATGGATACCTAGCTTAGGTTTTCCCTGTCACATCCTTAAAGCTTGTAAAAAGTGGGATCTTGACATAGGGGCCACTTAATATGGTGGATTTGGTGATCTCTGTAATGGAGACACCCCTTTGCTTGGTTTTCCTTCCTTTGAGGGATATCTGGCTTTCATTGTGTTGTAGACCCATAACTGGGGCTCCACATTTGTTTTGCATATTCCTGTTTCCCAGGGAACTTTGCGCTCGGATTGCTGTGTTGAGACTCTTAAGTGAGGCTCCGCGGTGTTTTTTGTAGCTGGTCTCCCTGAGATCAGCTATTGTTGTGTTTGAGTAGTCTCCGAGGCATTGCTCCCGGTTAGCCAGAATCCTACTCCACACTGATGAGGGGCAACACCCTGAAACAGCTGTCTGTGGATGGATACCTAGCTTAGGTTTTCCCTGTCACATCCTTAAAGCTTGTAAAAAGTGGGATCTTGACATAGGGGCCACTTAATATGGTGGATTTGGTGATCTCTGTAATGGAGACACCCCTTTGCTTAGTTTTCCTTCCTTTGAGGGATATCTGGCTTTCATTGTGTTGTAGACCCATAACTGGGGCTCCACATTTGTTTTGCATATTCCTGTTTCCCAGGGAACTTTGCACTTCGGATTGCTGTGTTGAGACTCTTAAGTGAGGCTCCGCGGTGTTTTTGTAGCTGGTCTCCCTGAGATCAGCTATTGTTGTGTTTGAGTAGTCTCCGAGGCATTGCTCCCGGTTAGCCAGAATCCTACTCCACACTGATGAGGGGCAACACCCTGAAACAGCTGTCTGTGGATGGATACCTAGCTTAGGTTTTCCCTGTCACATCCTTAAAGCTTGTAAAAAGTGGGATCTTGACATAGGGGCCACTTAATATGGTGGATTTGGTGATCTCTGTAATGGAGACACCCCTTTGCTTAGTTTTCCTTCCTTTGAGGGATATCTGGCTTTCATTGTGTTGTAGACCCATAACTGGGGCTCCACATTTGTTTTGCATATTCCTGTTTCCCAGGGAACTTTGCACTCGGATTGCTGTGTTGAGACTCTTAAGTGAGGCTCCGCGGTGTTTTTTGTAGCTGGTCTCCCTGAGGTCAGCTATTGTTGTGTTTGAGTAGTCTCCGAGGTATTGCTCCCGGTTAGACAGAATCCTACTCCACACTGATGAGGGGCAACACCCTGAAATTGCTGTCTGTGGATGGATACCTAGCTTAGGTTTTCCCTGTCACATCCTTAAGGCTTGTAAAAAAGTGGGATCTTGACATAGGGGCCACTTAATATGGTGGATTTGGTGATCTCTGTAATTGAGTCACCCCTTTGCTTGGTTTTCCTTCCTTTGAGGGATATCTGTCTTTTATTGTGTTGTAGACCCATAACTGGGGCTCCACATTTGTTTTGCATATTCCTGTTTCCCAGGGAACTTTGCACTTCGGATTCATGTGTTGAGACTCTTAAGTGAGGCTCCGTGTTTTTTTTTGTAGCTGGTCTCCCTGAGATCAGCTATTGTTGTGTTTGAGTAGTCTCTGAGGCATTGCTCCCGGTTAGCCAGAATCCTACTCCACACTGATGAGGGGCAACACCCTGAAACAGCTGTCTGTGGATGGATACCTAGCTTAGGTTTTTCCTGTCACATCCTTAAAGCTTGTAAAAAAGTGGGATCTTGACATAGGGGCCACTTAATATGTTGGATTTGGTGATCTCTGTAATGGAGACACCCCGTTGCTTGGTTTTCCTTCCTTTGAGGGATATCTGGCTTTCATTGTGTTGTAGACCCATAACTGGGGCTCCACATTTGTTTTGCATATTCCTGTTTCCCAGGGAACTTTGCACTTCAGATTGCTGTGTTGAGACTCTTAAGTGAGGCTCTGCGGTGTTTTTGTAGCTGGTCTCCCTGAGGTCAGCTATTGTTGTGTTTGAGTAGTCTCCGAGGCATTGCTCCCGGTTAGCCAGAATCCTACTCCACACTGATGAGGGGCAACACCCTGAAACAGCTGTCTGTGGATGGATACCTAGCTTAGGTTTTCCCTGTCACATCCTTAAAGCTTGTAAAAAAGTGGGATCTTGACATAGGGGCCACTTAATATGGTGGATTTGGTGATCTCTGTAATGGAGACACCCCTTTGCTTGGTTTTCCTTCCTTTGAGGGATATCTGGCTTTCATTGTGTTGTAGACCCATAACTGGGGCTCCACATTTGTTTTGCATATTCCTGTTTCCCAGGGAACTTTGCACTTCGGATTGCTGTGTTGAGACTCTTAAGTGAGGCTCCGCGGTGTTTTTGTAGCTGGTCTCCCTGAGGTCAGCTATTGTTGTGTTTGAGTAGTCTCCGAGGCATTGCTCCCGGTTAGCCAGAATCCTACTCCACACTGATGAGGGGCAACACCCTGAAACAGCTGTCTGTGGATGGATACCTAGCTTAGGTTTTCCCTGTCACATCCTTAAAGCTTGTAAAAAAGTGGGATCTTGACATAGGGGCCACTTAATATGGTGGATTTGGTGATCTCTGTAATGGAGACACCCCTTTGCTTGGTTTTCCTTCCTTTGAGGGATATCTGGCTTTCATTGTGTTGTAGACCCATAACTGGGGCTCCACATTTGTTTTGCATATTCCTGTTTCCCAGGGAACTTTGCACTTCGGATTGCTGTGTTGAGACTCTTAAGTGAGGCTCCGCGGTGTTTTTGTAGCTGGTCTCCCTGAGATCAGCTATTGTTGTGTTTGAGTAGTCTCCGAGGCATTGCTCCGGTTAGCCAGAATCCTACTCCACACTGATGAGGGGCAACACCCTGAAACAGCTGTCTGTGGATGGATACCTAGCTTAGGTTTTCCCTGTCACATCCTTAAAGCTTGTAAAAAGTGGGATCTTGACATAGGGGCCACTTAATATGGTGGATTTGGTGATCTCTGTAATGGAGACACCCCTTTGCTTGGTTTTCCTTCCTTTGAGGGATATCTGGCTTTCATTGTGTTGTAGACCCATAACTGGGGCTCCACATTTGTTTTGCATATTCCTGTTTCCCAGGGAACTTGCACTTCGGATTGCTGTGTTGAGACTCTTAAGTGAGGCTCCGCGGTGTTTTTTGTAGCTGGTCTCCCTGAGGTCAGCTATTGTTGTGTTTGAGTAGTCTCCGAGGCATTGCTCCCGGTTAGCCAGAATCCTACTCCACACTGATGAGGGCAACACCCTGAAACAGCTGTCTGTGGATGGATACCTAGCTTAGGTTTTCCCTGTCACATCCTTAAAGCTTGTAAAAAGTGGGATCTTGACATAGGGGCCACTTAATATGGTGGATTTGGTGATCTCTGTAATGGAGACACCCCTGTTGTGGTTTTCCTTCCTTTGAGGGATATCTGGCTTTCATTGTGTTGTAGACCCATAACTGGGGCTCCACATTTGTTTTGCATATTCCTGTTTCCCAGGGAACTTTGCACTTTCGGATTGCTGTGTTGAGACTCTTAAGTGAGGCTCCGCGGTGTTTTGTTAGCTGGTCTCCCTGAGGTCAGCTATTGTTGTGTTTGAGTAGTCTCCGAGGCATTGCTCCCGGTTAGCCAGAATCTTACTCCACACTGATTTGTGGCAACACCCTGAAACAGCTGTCTGTGGATGGATACCTAGTTTAGGTTTTCCCTGTCACATCCTTAAAGCTTGTAAAAAAGTGGGATCTTGACATAGGGGCCACTTAATATGGTGGATTTGGTGATCTCTGTAATGGAGACACCCCGTTGCTTGGTTTTCCTTTCTTTGAGGGATTTCAGGCTTTCATTGTGTTGTAGACCCATAACTGGGGCTCCACATTTATTTTGCATATTCCTGTTTCCCAGGGAAGTTTGCACTTCGGATTGCTGTGTTGAGACTCTTAAGAGAGGCTCCGCGGTGTTTTTTGTAGCTGGTCTCCCTGAGGTCAGCTATTGTTGTGTTTGAGTAGTCTCCGAGGCATTGCTCCTGGTTAGCCAGAATCCTACTCCACACTGATGAGTGGCAACACCCTGAAACAGCTGTCTGTGGATGGATACCTAGCTTAGGTTTTCCCTGTCACATCCTTAAAGCTTGTAATAACAGTGTGATCTTGACATAGGGGCCACTTAATATGGTGGATTTGGTGATCTCTGTAATGGAGACACCCCTTTGCTAGTTTTCCTTCCTTTGAGGATATCTGGCTTTCATTGTGTTGTAGACCCATAACTGGGGCTCCACATTTGTTTGCATATTCCTGTTTCCCAGGGAACTTTGCACTTCGGATTGCTGTGTTGAGACTCTTAAGTGAAGCTCCACGGTGTTTTGTAGCTGGTCTCCCTGAGGTCAGCTATTGTTGTGTTTGAGTAGTCTCAGGCATTGCTCCCGGTTAGCCAGAATCCTACTCCACACTGATGAGTGGCAACACCCTGAAACAGCTGTCTGTGGATGGATACCTAGCTTAGGTTTTCCCTGTCACATCCTTAAAGCTTGTAAAAAGTGGGATCTTAACATAGGGGCCACTTAATATGGTGGATTTGGTGATCTCTGTAATGGAGCACCCCTTTGCTTAGTTTTCCTTCTTTGAGGATATCTGGCTTTCATTGTGTTGTAGACTCATAACTGGGGCTCCACATTTGTTTTGCATATTCCTGTTTCCCAGGGAACTTTGCACTTCGGATTGCTGTGTTGAGACTCTTAAGTGAGGCTCCGCAGTGTTTTTTGTAGCTGGTCTCCCTGAGGTCAGCTATTGTTGTGTTTGAGTAGTCTCCGAGGCATTGCTCCCGGTTAGCCAGAATCCTACTCCACACTGATGAGGGGCAACACCCTGAAACAGCTGTCTGTGGATGGATACCTAGCTTAGGTTTTCCCTGTCACATCCTTAAAGCTTGTAAAAAAGTGGGATCTTGACATAGGGGGAAACAGGAATATGCAAAACAAATGTGGAGCCCCAGTTATAGGTCTACAACACAATGAAAGCCAGATATTCCACAAAGGAAGGAAAACCAAGCAAAGGGGTGTCTCCATTACAGAGATCACCAAATCCACCATATTAAGTGGCCCCTATGTCAAGATCCCACTTTTTTACAAGCTTTAAGGATGTGACAGGGAAAACCTAAGCTAGGTATCCATCCACAGACAGCTGTTTCAGGGTGTTGCCCCTCATCAGTGTGGAGTAGGATTCTGGCTAACCGGGAGCAATGCCTCGGAGACTACTCAAACACAACAATAGCTGACATCAGGGAGACCAGCTACAAAAAACACCGCGGAGCCTCACTTAAGAGTCTCAACACAGCAATCCGAAGTGCAAAGTTCCCTGGGAAACAGGAATATGCAAAACAAATGTGGAGCCCCAGTTATGGGTCTACAACACAATGAAAGCCAGATATCCCTCAAAAGAAGGAAAACCAAGCAAGGGGTGTCTCCATTACAGAGATCACCAAATCCACCATATTAAGTGGCCCCTATGTCAAGATCCCACTTTTTACAAGCTTTAAGGATGTGACAGGAAAACCTAAGCTAGGTATCCATCCACAGACAGCTGTTTCAGGGTGTTGCCCCTCATCAGTAGTGGAGTAGGATTCTGGCTAACCGGGAGCAATGCCTCGGAGACTACTCAAACACAACAATAGCTGACCTCAGGAGAGACCAGCTACAAAAAACACCGAGCCTCACTTAAGAGTCTCAGCACAGCAATCCAGAGTGCAAAGTTCCTGGGAAACAGGAATATGCAAAACAAATGTGGAGCCCCAGTTATAAATCTACAACACAATGAAAGCCAGATATCCCTCAAAGGAAGGAAACCAAGCAAGAGGTGTCTCCATTACAGAGATCACCAAATCACACCATATTAAGTGGCCCCTATGTCAAGATCACACTTTTTACAAGCTTTAAGAATGTGACAGGGAAAACCTAAGCTAGGTATCCATCCACAGACTAGCTGTTTCGAGAGTGTTGCCCCTCATCAGTGTGGGTAGGATTCTGGCTAACCGGAGCAATGCCTCGGAGACTACTCAGACACAACAATAGCTGATCTCAGGGAGACCAGCTACAAAAAGCTTACCGCGGAGCCTCACTTAAGAGTCTCAACACAGCAATCCGGAGTGCAAAGGTTCCCTGGGAAACAGGAATATGCAAAACAAATGTGAGCCCCAGTTATGGGTCTACAACACAATGAAAGCCAGATATCCCTCCAAAGGAAGGAAAACCAAGCAAATGGGTGTCTCCATTACAGAGATCACCAAATCCACCATATTAAGTGGCCCTATGTCAAGATCCCACTTTTTACAAGCTTTAAGGATGTGACAGGAAAACCTAAGCTAGGTATCCATCCACAGACAGCTGTTTCAGGGTGTTGCCCCTCATCAGTGTGGAGTAGGATTCTGGCTAACCGGCAGCAATGCCTCGGAGACTACTCAAACACAGCAATAGCTGATCTCAGGGAGACCAGCTACAAAAAACCTGCGAGCCTCACTTAGAGTCTCAACACAGCAATCCGAAGTGCAAAGTTCCCTGGGAAACAGGAATATGCAAAACAAATGTGGAGCCCCAGTTATGGGTCTACAACACAATAGAAAGCAGATATCCCTCAAAGGAAGGAAAACCAAGCAGAGGGTGTCTCCATTACAGAGATCACCAAATCCACCATATTAAGTGGCCCTATGTCAAGATCCACTTTTTACAAGCTTTAAGGATGTGACAGGGAAAACCTAAGCTAGGTATCCATCCACAGACAGCTGTTTCAGGGTGTTGCCCCTCATCAGTGTGGAGTAAGTTCTGGCTAACCAGAGAGCAATGCCTCGGAGACTACTCAAACACAACAATAGCTGACCTCAGGAGACCAGCTACAAAAACACCGCGGAGCCTCACTTAGAGTCTGCTGTACAGCAATCCGAAGTGCAAAGTTCCTGGGGAAACAGGAATATGCAAAACAAATGTGGAGCCCCAGTTATGGGTCTACAACACAATGAAAGCCAAGATATCCCTCAAAGGAAGAAAACCAAGCAAAGGGGTGTCTCCATTACAGAGATCACAATCCACCATGTGTAGTGGCCCCTATGTTCAAGATCACGTTTTACAAGCTTTAAGGATGTGACAGGAAAACCTAAGCTAGGTATCCATCCACAGACAGCTGTTTCAGGAGTGTTGCCCCTCATCAGTGTGGAGTAGGATTCTGGCTAACCGGAGCAATGCCTCGGAACTACTCAAACACAACAATAGCTGACCTCAGGAGACCAGCTACAAAAAACACCGCAGAGCCTCACTTGAGAGTCTCAACACAGCAATCCGAAGTGCAAAGTTCCCTGGAAACAGGAATATGCAAAACAAATGTGGAGCCCCAGTTATGGGTCTACAACACAATGAAAGCCAGATATCCCTCAAAGGAAGGAAAACCAAGCAAAGGGGTGTCTCCATTACAGAGATCACCAAATGCACCATATTAAGTGGCCCCTATGTCAAAGATCCCACTTTTTACAAGCTTTAAGGATGTGACAGGGAAAACCTAAGCTAGGTATCATCACAGACAGCTGTTTCAGGGTGTTGCCCTCATGTCAGTGTGGAGTAGGATTCTGGCTAACCGGGAGGACAATGCCTCGGAGACTACTCAAACACAACAATAGCTGATCTCAGGGGAGACCAGCTACAAAAAACACCGCAGAGCCTCATAGAGTCTCAACACAGCAATCGAGTGCAAGGTTCCTGGGAAACAGGAATATGCCAAAACAAATGTGGAGCCCCAGTTATGGGTCTACAACACAATGAAAGCCAGATATCCCTCAAAGGAAGGAAAACCAGAAGCAAGGGGTGTGCTCCATTACAGAAGATCACCAAATCCACCATATTAAGTGGCCCCTATGTCAAGATCACTTTTTACAAGCTTTAAGGATGTGACAGGGAAAACCTAAGCTAGGTATCCATCACAGACAGCTGTTTCAGGGTGTTGCCCCTCATCAGTGTGGAGTAAGTTCGTGGCTAACCGGGAGCAATGCCTCGGAGACTACTCAAACACAACAATAGCTGACCTCAGGAGACCAGCTACAAAAAACACCGCGGAGCCTCACTTAGAGTCTCAACACAGCAATCCCGAGGGTGCAAAAGTTCCTGGGAGAGCATGAGATATGCCAAAACAAAGTAGCGGAGCCCCACTGGTGCTGGGTCTACAACACATTGAAGCCAGATACTCCCTCAGGAAGGAAGAGCAAGCAAAGGGTGATCTCCAGCACAGAGATCACCAAATCACTGATATTAAAGTAGCCGCTATGTCAAGATCCCACTTTTTACAAGCTTTGAAGGATGTGACAGGGAAAACCTTCAGCTGGGTATCCATCCACAGACAGCTGTTTACCAGGAGTCGTTGCCCCTCATGCGGTGTGGGAGTAAGTTTCTAGCTAACCGGGAGCAACGCCTCGGAAGGCTACTCAGGGCACTGCAACTAAGCTGATCCTCAGGAGACCAGCTACAAAAAACACCGCGGGCCTCACTGAGAGTCTCAACTTTAGCAGCAATCCAGTGCAAGGGTCCCTGGGAAACAGGACTATGCAAAAACAAATGTGGAGCCCCGGTTATGGGTCTACAACACAATGTAAAGCAGATATCCCTCAAAGGAATGGAAAACCAAGCAAAGGGGTAGTCTCCATTACAGAGATCGCCAAATCCACCATATTAAGTGGCCCTATGTCAGATCCCACTTTTTGCAAGCTTTACAGGCTGTGACAGGGAAAGACCCTAAGCTAGGTATCATCCACAGACAGCTGTTTCAGGAGTTGTTGCCTTCGTCAGTGTTAGGTGAGTTGCATTCTGGCCTAACCGAGGAGCAATGCCTGCGGGGACTTCTCAGACACTGCAATAGCTTTGACCTCAGGGAGACCAGCTACAAAAAAGCTACAGCAGACCTCGCAAGTCTCTACACAGCAATCCAGGTGACGAAGTTCCCTAGGAAGCAGGACTATGCAAAACAAATGTGGACCGCCGCAGTTATGGGTCTAACAACACAATGAAAGCCAGATATCCCTCAAAGGAAGGAAAACCAAGCAAAGGGTGTCTCCATTGCAGAGATCTCCAAATCCACCATATTAAAGTGGCCCCTATGTCAAAGATCCCACACTTTTACAAGCTTTAAGGATGTGACAGGGGAAAACCTAAGCTGGGTATCCATCCACAGACAGCTGTTTCCAGGGTGTTGCCCCTCATCAGTGTGGAGTAGGATTCTGGCTAACTCGGGAGCAATGCCTCGGAACTACTCAAACACAACAATAGCTGATCTCAGGGAGACCAGCTACCAAAAAACACCCACGGAGCCTCACTTAAGAGTCTCAACACAGCAATCTAGGGTGCAAAGTTCCCTGGGAAACAGAATATGCAAAACAAATGTGGAGCCCCAGTTATGGGTCTACAACACAATAAGCCAGATGTCCCCTCAAGGAAGGAAAACCAAGCAAAGGGGTGTCTCCATTGCAGAGATCACCAAATCCACCAGATTATGTGCCCCTATGTAAGATCCCACTTTTTACAAGCTTTAGAGGATGTGACAGGGAAAGCCTAAAGCTGGTATCCATCCACAGACAGCTGTTTCAGGGTGTTGCCCCTCATCAGTGTGGGTAGGATTCTGGCTAACCGGAGCAATGCCTCGGAGACTACTCAAACACAACAATAGCTGACCTCAGGAGACCAGCTACAAAAAGCTACCCATGCGAGCCTCACTTAAGAGTCTCAACTTTGCAGCAATCCGAAGTGCAAAAGTTCCCTAGAGGAAACAGGAATATGCAAGACAAATGTGGAGCCCCAGTTATGGAGTCTACAACACGATGAAAGCCAGACTCTCCCTCAAAGGAAGGAAAAACCAAGCAAAGGGGTGTCTCCATTACAGAATCACGAAATCCACCATGTTAAGTGGCCCCTATGTCAAGATCACTTTTTACAAGCTTTAAGGATGTGACAGGGAAAACCTAAGCTAGGTATCCATCCACAGACAGCTGTTTCAGGGTGTTGCCCCTCTCATCAGTGTGGAGTAGGATTCTGGCTAACCGGGAGCAATGCCCTGGGAGACTACTCAGAAACACAGCAATAGCTGACCTCAGGGAGACCAGCTACAAAAAACACCGCAGAGCCTCACTTAGAGTCTCAACACAGCAATCCGGAGTGCAAAGTTCCCTAGGAAACAGGGACATGCAAAACAAATGTGGAGCCCCAGTTATGGGTCTACAACACAATGAAAGCCGAGATGTCCCTCTCAAAGGAAGGAAAACCAAGCAAGGGGTGTCTCCCATTGCAGAGATCACCAAATCCACCATATTAAGTGGCCCCTATGTCAAGATGCCACTTTTTACAAGCTTTAAGGATGCGACCTTGAGGGAAAACCTAAGCTAGGTATCCATCCACAGACAGCTGTTTCAGGGTGTGTTGCCCCTCATCAGTGTGGGTAGGATTCTGGCTAGCCGGGAGCAATGCCTCGGGAGACTTCTCAGACACAACAGCCAGCTGACCTCCACGGAGACCAGCTACAAAAAGCACAACGGAGCCTCACTTAAGAGTCTCAACACAGCAAACCCCGAAGTGCAAAGGATTCCCTGGGATACAGGAATATGCAAAACAAATGTGGAGCCCCAGTTATGGGTCTACAACACAATGAACCAGATATCCCTCAAAGGGAATGGAAAACCAAGCAAATGGGTGTCTCCAGTACAGAGATCACCAAATCCACCATATTATGTGGCCCCTATGTCAAAGATCCCACTTTTTACAAGCTTTAAGGATGTGACAGGGAAAACCTAAGCTGGTATCCATCCACAGACAGCTGTTTCAGGAGTGCTGCCCCTCATCAGCGTGGAGGTAGGATTCTGGGCTAACCGGGAGCAATGCCTCGGAGACTACTCAAAACACAACAATAGCTGACCTCAGGAGACCAGCTACAAAAGCTACTGCGGAGCCTCACTTAGAGTCTCAACACAGCAATCCGAAGTGCAAAGTTCCCTGGGAAACAGGAATATGCAAAGCAAATGTGTTGAGCCCCAGTTATGGGTCTACAACACAATGAAAGCCCAGATATCCCTCAAAGGAAGGAGAAAACCAAGCAAAGGGTGTCTCCATTACAGAGATCACCAAATCCACCATATTAAGTGGCCCCTATGTCAAGATCCCACTTTTTGCAAGCTTTAAGGATGTGACGAGGAAAACCTAAGCTAGGTATCCATCCACAGACAGCTGTTTCAGGGTGTTGCCCTCATCAGTGTGGAGTAGGATTCTGGCTAACCAGGAGCAATGCCTCGGAAGCTACTCAAACACAACAATAGCTGACCTCAGGAGACCAGCTACAAAAAACACCCACGGAGCCTCACTTAGAGTCTCAACACAGCAATCCGAGTGCAAAGTTCCCTGGAAACAGAATATGCAAAACAAATGTGGAGCCCCAGTTATGGGTCTACAACACAATGAGCCAGATATCCCTCAAGGAAGGAAAACCAAGCAGAGGGTGTCTCCATTACAGAGATCACCGATCCACCATATTAAGTGGCCCCTATGTCAAGATGCCACTTTTTACAAGCTTTAAGGATGTGACAGGAAAACCTAAGCTAGGTATCCATCCACAGACAGCTGTTTCAAGGTGTTGCCCTCATCAGTGTGGGTAGGATTCTGGCTAACCAGGGAGCCCAATGACCTCGGAGACTACTCAAACACAACAATAGCTGACCTCAGGGAGACCAGCTACAAAAAACACCGCGAGGAGCCTCACTTAAGAGTCTCAACACAGTCCGGGTGCAAAGTTCCCTGGGAAACAGGAATATGCAAAACAAATGTGGAGCCCCAGTTATGGGTCTACAACACAATAGAAAGCCAGATATCCCTCAAAGGAAGGAAAACCAAGCAAGGGGTGTCTCCATTACAGAGATCACCAAATCACCATATTAAGTGGCCCCTATGTCAAGATCCACTTTTTACAAGCTTTAAGGATGTGACAGGAAAACCTAAGACTAGGTATCCATCCACAGACAGCTGTTTCAGGGTGTTGCCCCTCATCAGTGTGGAGTAGGATTCTGGCTAACCGGGAGCAATGCCTCGGAGACTACTCAAACACAACAATAGCTGACCTCAGGAGACCAGCTACAAAACACCTGCAGAGCCTCACTTAAGAGTCTCAACACAGCAATCCGAAGTGCAAGTTCCCTGAAACAGGGTGCAAAACAAATGTGGAGCCCCAGTTATGGGTCTACAACACAATGAAAGCCAGATATCCCTCAAAGGAAGGAAAACCAAGCAACAGGTGTCTCCATTACAGAGATCACCAAATCCACCATATTAAGTGGCCCCTATGTCAAGATCACTTTTTTACAAGCTTTAAGGATGTGACAGGAAAACCTGAGCTAGGTATCCATCCACAGACAGCTGTTTCAGGAGTGTTGCCCCTCATCAGTGTGGAGTAGGTTCTGGCTAACCAGGAGCAATGCCTCGGAGACTACTCCAAACACAACAATGGCTGACCTCAGGAGACCAGCTACAAAAAACACAGTCGGAGCCTCACTTAGAGTCTCAGCACAGCAATCCGAAGTGCAAAGTTCCTGGGAAACAGGAATATGCAAAACAAATGTGGAGCCCCAGTTATGGGTCTACAACACAATGAAAGCCAGATATCCCTCAAAGGAAGGAAAACCAAGCAAAGGGTGTCTCCATTACAGAGATCACCAAGTCCACCATATTAAGTGGCCCCTATGTCACGGATCCCACTTTTTTACAAGCTTTAAGGATGTGACAGGAAGACCTAAGCTAGTTATCCATCCACAGACAGCTGTTTCAGAGGTGTTGCTCCTCATCAGTGTGGAGTAGGATTCTGGCTAACCGGGAGCAATGCCTCGGGAACTACTCAAACACAACAATAGCTGACCTCAGGAGACCAGCTACAAAAACACAGCGGAGCCTCACTTAGAGTCTCAACACAGCAATCCGAAGTGCGAAGTTGCCTGGGAAACAGGAATATGCAAAACAAATGGTGGAGCCCCAGTTGTGGGTCTACAACACAATGAAAGCCAGATATCCCTCAAAGGAAGGAAAACCAAGCAAGGGTGTCTCCATTACAGAGATCACCAAATCCACCATATTAAGTGGCCCTATGTCAAGATCCACTTTTTACAAGCTTTAAGAATGTGACAGGAAAACCTAAGCTAGGTATCCATCCACAGACAGCTGTTTCAGGGTGTTGCTCCTCATCAGTGTGGAGTAGGATTCTGGCTAACCGGAAGCAATGCCTCGGAGACTACTCAAACACAACAATAGCTGACCTCAGGAGACCAGCTACAAAAAACACCCGCGGAGCCCTCACTGAAAAGTCTCAACACAGCAATCCGAAGTGCAAAGTTCCCTGGAAACAGGAATATGCAAAACAAATGTGGAGCCCCAGTTGTGGGTCTACAACACAATGAAAGCCAGATATCCCTCAAGAGAAGGAAAACCAAGCAAGGGTGTCTCCATTACAGAGATCACCAAATCCACCATATTAAGTGGCCCCTATGTCAAGATCCACTTTTTACAAGCTTTAAGGATGTGACAGGGAAAACCTAAGCTAGGTATCCATCCACAGACAGCTGTTTCAGGGTGTTGCCCCTCATCAGTGTGGAGTAGGATTCTGGCTAACCAGGAGCAATGCCTCGGAGACTACTCAAACACAACAATAGCTGACCTCAGGAGACCAGCTGCAAAAACACGCGGAGCCTCTCTTAGAGTCTCAACACAGCAATCAAAGTGCAAAGTTCCCTGGGAAACAGGAATATGCAAAACAAATGTGGAGCCCCATGTTATGGGTCTACAACACAATGAAAGCCAGATATCCGTCAAAGGAAGAGAAAACCAAGCAAAGGTGTCTCCATTACAGAGATCACCAAATCCACCATATTAAGTGGCCCCTATGTCAAGATCCACTTTTTACAAGCTTTAAAGGATGTGACAGGGAAAACCTAAGCTGAGGTATCCATCCACAGACAGCTGTTTCAGGGTGTTGCCCCTCATCAGTGTGGAGTAGGATTTTGGCTAACCGGGAGCAATGCCTGGAGACTGCTCAAACACAACAATAGCTGACCTCAGGAGACCAGCTACAAAAAACACCAGCGGAGCCTCTCTCAAGAGTCTCAACACAGCAATCCGAATGTGCAAAGTTCCTGGGAAACAGGAATATGCAAAACAAATGTGGAGCCCCAGTTATGGGTCTACAACACAATGAAAGCCAGATATCCCTCAAGGAAGGAAAACCAAGCAAAGGGTGTCTCCATTACAGAGATCACCAAATCCACCATATTAAGTGGCCCTATTGTCAAGATCCCACTTTTTACAAGCTTTAAGGATGTGACAGGAAAACCTAAGCTAGGTATCCATCCACAGACAGCTGTTTCAGGGTGTTGCCCCTCATCAGTGTGGAGTAGGATGCTGGCTAACAGGAGCAATGCCTCGGAGACTACTCAAACACAACAATAGCTGACCTCAGGAGACCAGCTACAAAAACGCCGCAGAGGCCTCATGCAGAGTCTCAACACAGCAATCCGAAGATGCAAAAGTTCCCTGGGAAACAGGAATATGCAAAACAAATGTGGAGACCCAGTTATGGGTCTACAACACAATGAAAGCCAGATATCCCTCAAGGAGAAGAAAACTAAGCAAAGGGTGTCTCCATTACAGAGATCACCAAATCCACCATATTAAGTGGCCCCTATGTCAAGATCCACTTTTTACAAGCTTTAAGGATGTGACAGGAAAACCTAAGCTAGGTATCCATCCACAGACAGCTGTTTCAGGGTGTTTGACCCTCATCAGTGTGGAGTAGGATTCTGGCTAGCCGGGGCAATGCCTCGGGAGACTACTCCAAACACAACAATAGCTGATCTCCAGGAGACCAGCTAGCTACCAGCGGAGCCTCCTTAAGAGTCTCAACACAGCAATCAGAGGTGCAAAGTTCCCTGGGAAACAGGAATATACCAAAACAAATGTGGAGCCCCAGTTATGGGTCTACAACACAATGAAAGCCAGATATCCCTCAAATGAAGGAAAACCAAGCAAAGTGGTGTCTCCATTACAGAGATCACCAAATCCACCATATTAAGTGGCCCTATGTCCAAGATCCACTTTTTACAAGCTTTAAGGATGTGACAGGAAAACCTAAGCTAGGTATCCATCCACAGACAGCTGTTTCAGGGTGTTGCTCCTCATCAGTGTGGAGTAAGTTCTGGCTAACCGGGAGCAATGCCTCGGAGACTACTCAAACACAACAATAGCTGACCTCAGGAGACCAGCTACAAAAACACCCGCGGAGCCTCACTCAGAGTCTCAACACAGCAATCCAGATGTGCAAAGTTCCCTGGGAAACAGGAATATGCAAAACAAATGTGGAGCCCCAGTTATGGGTCTACAACACAATGAAAGCCAGATATCCCTCAAAGGAAGGAAAACCAAGCAAAGGGTGTCTCATTGCAGAAATCACCAAATCCACCATATTAAGTGGCCTATGTCCAGATCCCACTTTTTACAAGCTTTAAGGATGTGACAGGGAAAACCTAAGCTAGATATCCATCCACAGACAGCTGTTTCAGGGTGTTGCTCCTCATCAGTGTGGAGTAGGATTCTGGCTAACCGGGAGCAATGCCTCGGAGACTACTCAAACACAACAATAGCTGACCTCAGGGAGACCAGCTACAAAAAACACCGCGGAGCCTCACTTAAGAGTCTCAACACAGCAATCCGAAGTGCAAAGTTTCCTGGGAAACAGGAATATGCAAAACAAATGTGGAGCCCCAGTTATGGGTCTACAAGACAATGAAAGCCAGATATCCCTCAAAGAAAGGAAAACCAAGCAAAGGGGTATCTCCATTACAGAGATCACCAAATGCACCATATTAAGTGGCTATGTCAAGATCCCCTTTTACAAGCTTTAAAGGATGTGACAGGAAAACCTAAGCTAGGTATCCATCCACAGACAGCTGTTTCAGGGTGTTGTCTCCCTCATCAGTGTGGAGTAAGTTCTGGCTAACCGGGAGCAATGCCTCGGAGACTACTCAAACACAACAATAGCTGACCTCAGGAGACCAGCTACAAAGCCACGCGGAGCCTCACTTGAATGTCTCAACACAGCAATCTGAAGTGCAAAGTTCTCTGGGAAACAGGAATATGCAAAACAAATGTGGAGCCCATTTATTGGTCTACAACACAATGACAGCACAGATATGCCTCAAGGAAGAAAACCAAGCAAAGGGGTGACTCCATTGCAGAGATCAACAAATCCACCATATTAAGTGGCCCCTATGTCAAGATCACTTTTTACAAGTTTTAAGAATGTGACAGGAAAACCTAAGCTAGGTATCCATCCACGACAGCTGTTTCAGGGTGTTGCCCCTCATCAGTGTGAGAGTGGGTTCTGGCTAACCGGGAAGCAATGCCTCGGAGACTTCTCCAAACACAACAATAGCTGACCTCAGGGAGGACCAGCTACAAAAAACACCAGCGGAGCTTCTCTTAAGAGTCTCAACTTTGCAGCAATCCAGAAGTGCAAAGTTCCCTGGAAACAGGAATATGCTAAAAACAAATGTGGAGCCACAGTTATGGGTCTACAACACAATGAAAGCAGATATCCCTCAAAGGAAGGAGAAAAACCAAAAGCAAGGGGTGTCTCCATTGCAGAGATCACCGAATCCACCATATTAAGTGGCCCCTAATAGTCCAAGATCCACTTTTTACAAGCTTCAAGGATGTGAGCAGGGAAAATCTAAGCTAGGTATCCATCCACAGACAGCTGCTTCAGGGTGTTGCCCCTCATCAGTGTTGGAGTAAGTTCTACTGTGGCTAACCGGGAGCAATGCCTCGGAGACTACTCAAACACAACAATAGCTGACCTCAGGAGACCAGCTACAAAAACACTGGGGAGCCTCACTTAAGAGTCTCAACACAGCAATCCGAGAGTGCAAAGTTCCCTGGGAAACAGGAATATGCAAAACAAATGTGGAGCCCCAGTTATGGGTCTACAAACACAATGAAAGCCAGATATCCCCTCAAAGGAAGGAGAAAACCAAGCAAGGGGTGTCTCCATTACCCAGAGATCACCAAATCCACCATGATAGAAAGTAGGCCCCTATGTCAAAAGATCACTTTTTACAAGCTTTAAGGATGTGACAGGAAGAAAACCTAAGCTAGAGTATCCATCCACAGACAGCTGTTTCAGAAGGTGTTGCCCCATCACCAGTGTGGAGTAAGTTCTGGCTAACTTGGAGCAATGCCTCGGAGATTACTCAAACACAACAATAAGCTGACCTCAGGAGACCATCTACAAGCTACACAGCGGAGCCTCACTTAAGAGTCTCAACACAGCAATCCGGAGTGCAAAAGTTCCCTAGGAAACAGGAATGTGCCAAAACAAATGTGGAGCCCCAGTTATGGGTCTACAGCACAATGAAAGCCAGATATCCCTCAAAGGAAGGAAAACCAAGCAGCAGGGTGTCTCCATTACAGAGATCACCAAATCCACCATATTAAGTGGCCCCTATGCCAAGATCCCACTTTTTACAAGCTTTAAGGATGTGACAGGGAAAACCTAAGCTAGAGTATCCATCCACAGACAGCTGTTTCAGGGTGTTGCCCACAAATCAGCCGGTGTGAGGTAGAAATTCTGGCTAACCGGGAGCAATACCTCGGAGACTACTGAAACACAACAATAGCTGAACTCCAGGAGACCAGCAACAAAAAAACACAGTGGAGCCTCACTTAGGGTCCCACAACACAGCAATCCGAAGTTCCAAAGTTCCCTAGGAAATGCAGGAATATGCCAAAACAAATGTGGAGCCCCGGTTAAGGGTCCTACAACACAATGAAAGCCAGATATCCCTCAAAGAAGGAAAAACCAAGCAAAGGGAGTTGTCTCCATTACAGAGATCACCAAATCCACCACCAGTAAGTGGCCCCTATGTCAAGATCACTTTTTACAAGCTTTAAGGATGTGACAGGGAAAACCTAAGCTAGGTATCCATCCACAGACAGCTGTTACAGGGTGTTGCCCCTCATCAGTGTGGAGTAGGATTCTGGCTAACCGGGTGCAATGCCTCGGAGACTACTCAAACACAACAATAGCTGACCTCAGGGAGACCAGCTACAAAACAACAGCGGAGCCTCACTTAAGAGTCTCAACACAGCAATCCGAAGTGCAAAGTTCCCTGGGAAACAGGAATATGCAAAACAAATGTGGAGCCCCAGTTATGGGTCTACAACACAATGAAAGCCAGATATCCCTCAAAGGAAGGAAAACCAAGCAAAGGAGTGTCTCCATTACAGAGATCACCAAATCCACCATATTAAGTGGCCCCTATGTCAAGATCACTTTTTTACAAGCTTTAAGGATGTGACAGGGAAAACCTAAGCTAGGTATCCAGCCACAGACAGCTGTTTCAGGGTGTTGCCCTCATCAGTGTGGAGTAGGATTCTGGCTAACCGGGAGCAATGCCTCGGAGACTACTCAAACACAACAATAGCTGACCTCAGGAGACCAGCTACAAAAACACCGTGGAGCCTCACTTAAGAGTCTCAACACAGCAATCCGAAGTTCAAAGTTCCCTGGGAAACAGGAATATGCAAAACAAATGTGGAGCCCCAGTTATGGGTCTACAACACAATGAAAGCCAGATATCCCTCAAAGGAAGGAAAACCAAGCAAAGGGGTGTCTCCATTACAGAGATCACCAAATCCACCATATTAAGTGGCCCCTATGTCAAGATCCCACTTTTTTACAAGCTTTAAGGATGTGACAGGGAAAACCTAAGCTAGGTATCCATCCACAGACAGCTGTTTCAGGGTGTTGCCCCTCATCAGTGTGGAGAAATATTCTGGCTAACCCTGAGCAATGACTCTGAGACTACTCAAACACAACAATAGCTGACATCAGGGAGACCAGCTACAAAAAACACTGCGGAGCCTCTCTTAATAGTCTCAACACAGCAATCCGAAGTGCAAAGTTCCCTGGGAAACAGGAATATGCAAAACAAATGTGGAGCCCCAGTTATGGGTCTACAACACAATGAAAGCCAGATATCCCTCAAAGGAAGGAAAACCAAGCAACAGGGTTTTTCCATTACAGAGATCACCAAATCCACCATATTAAGTGGCCCCTATGTCAAGATCCCACTTTTTTACAAGCTTTAAGGATGTGACAGGGAAAACCTAAGCTAGGTATCCAGCCACAGACAAATGTTTAAGGGTGTTGCCCCTCATCAGTGTGGAGTAGGATTCTGGCTAACCAGGAGCAATGCCTCGGAGACTACTCAAACACAACAATAGCTGACCTCAGGGAGACCAGCTACAAAAAACACAGCGGAGCCTCACTTAAGAGTCTCAACACAGCAATCCGAAGTGCAAAGTTCCCTGGGAAACAGGAATATGCAAAACAAATGTGGAGCCCCAGTTATGGGTCTACAACACAATGAAAGCCAGATATCCCTCAAAGGAAGGAAAACCAAGCAAAGGGTGTCTCCATTACAGAGATCACCAAATCCACCATATTAAGTGGCCCCTATGTCAAGATCCACTTTTTACAAGCTTTAAGGATGTGACAGGGAAAACCTAAGCTAGGTATCCATCCACAGACAGCTGTTTCAGGGTGTTGCTCCTCATCAGTGTGGAGTAGGATTCTGGCTAACCGGGAGCAATGCCTCGGAGACTACTCAAACACAACAATAGCTGACCTCAGAGAGACCAGCTACAAAAAACACCGCGAGCCTCACTGTAAGAGTCTCAACACAGCAATCCGAAGTGCAAAGTTCCCTGGGAAACAGGAATATGCAAAACAAATGTGGAGCCCCAGTTATGGGTCTACAACACAATGAAAGCCAGATATCACTCAAAGAAAGGAAAACCAAGCAAAGGGGTGTCTCCATTACAGAGATCACCAAATCCACCATATTAAGTGGCCCCTATGTCAAGATCCCACTTTTTTACAAGCTTTAAGGATGTGACAGGGAAAACCTAAGCTAGGTATCCATCCACAGACAGCTGTTTCAGGGTGTTTCCCTCATCAGTGTGGAGTAGGATTCTGGCTAAACGGGAGCAATGCCTCGGAGACTACTCAAACACAACAATAGCTGACCTCAGGGAGACCAGCTACAAAAAACAACGCGGAGCCTCTCTTAAGAGTCTCAACACAGCAATCCAAAGTGCAAAGTTCCCTGGGAAACAGGAATATGCAAAACAAATGTGGAGCCCCATTTATGGGTCTACAACACAATGAAAGCCAGATATCCCTCAAAGGAAGGAAAACCAAGCAAAGGAGTGTCTCCATTACAGAGATCACCAAATCCACCATATTAAGTGGCCCCTATGTCAAGATCCCACTTTTTTACAAGCTTTAAGGATGTGACAGGGAAAACCTAAGCTAGGTATCCATCCACAGACAGCTGTTTCAGGGTGTTGCCCCTAATCAGTGTGGAGTAGAATTCTGGCTAACCGGGAGCAATGCCTCGGAGACTACTCAAACACAACAATAGCTGACCTCAGGGAGACCAGCTACAAAAAACACCGCGGAGCCTCTCTCAAGAGTCTCAACACAGCAATCCAATGTTCAAAGTTCCCTGGGAAACAGGAATATGCAAAACAAATGTGGAGCCCCAGTTATGGGTCTACAACACAATGAAAGCCAGATATCCCTCAAAGGAAGAAAAACCAAGCAAGGGGTGTCTCCATTACAGAGATCACCAAATCCACCATATTAAGTGGCCCCTATGTCAAGATCCCACTTTTTACAAGCTTTAAGGATGTGACAGGGAAAACCTAAGCTAGGTATCCATCCACAAACAGCTGTTTCAGGGTGTAGCCCCTCATCAGTGTGGAGTAGGATTCTGGCTAACCGGGAGCAATGCCTCGGAGACTACTCAAACACAACAATAGCTGACCTCAGGAGACCAGCTACAAAAAACACCGCAGAGCCTCACTTAAGAGTCTCAACACAGCAATCCGAAGTGCAAAGTTCCCTGGGAAACAGGAATATGCAAAACAAATGTGGAGCCCCAGTTATGGGTCTACAACACAATGAAAGCCAGATATCCCTCAAAGGAAGGAAAACCAAGCAAGGGGTGTCTCCATTACAGAGATCACCAAATCCACCATATTAAGTGGCCCCTATGTCAAGATCCCACTTTTTACAAGCTTTAAGGATGTGACAGGGAAAACCTAAGCTAGGTATCCATCCACAGACAGCTGTTTCAGGGTGTTGCCCCTCATCAGTGTGGAGTAGGATTCTGGCTAACCGGGAGCAATGCCTCGGAGACTACTCAAACACAACAATAGCTGACCTCAGGAGACCAGCTACAAAAAACACAGCGGAGCCTCACTTAAGAGTCTCAACACAGCAATCCGAGTGCAAAGTTCCCTGGGAAACAGGAATATGCAAAACAAATGTGGAGCCCCAGTTATGGGTCTACAACACAATGAAAGCCAGATATCCCTCAAAGGAAGGAAAACCAAGCAAAGGGTGTCTCCATTACAGAGATCACCAAATCCACCATATTAAGTGGCCCCTATGTCAAGATCCCACTTTTTACAAGCTTTAAGGATGTGACAGGGAAAACCTAAGCTAGGTATCCATCCACAGACAGCTGTTTCAGGGTGTTGCCCCTCATCAGTGTGGAGTAGGATTCTGGCTAACCGGGAGCAATGCCTCGGAGACTACTCAAACACAACAATAGCTGACCTCAGGGAGACCAGCTACAAAAAACACTAGCGGAGCCTCACTTAAGAGTCTCAACACAGCAATCCGAAGTGCAAAGTTCCCTGGGAAACAGGAATATGCAAAACAAATGTGGAGCCCCAGTTATGGGTCTACAACACAATGAAAGCCAGATATCCCTCAAAGGAAGGAAAACCAAGCAAAGGGGTGTCTCCATTACAGAGATCACCAAATCCACCATATTAAGTGGCCCCTATGTCAAGATCCCACTTTTTACAAGCTTTAAGGATGTGACAGGGAAAACCTAAGCTAGGTATCCATCCACAGACAGCTGTTTCAGGGTGTTGCCCCTCATCAGTGTGGAGTAGGATTCTGGCTAACCGGGAGCAATGCCTCGGAGACTACTCAAACACAACAATAGCTGACCTCAGGAGACCAGCTACAAAAAACACTGCGGAGCCTCACTTAAGAGTCTCAACACAGCAATCTGAAGTGCAAAGTTCTCTGGGAAACAGGAATATGCAAAACAAATGTGGAGCCCCAGTTATGGGTCTACAACACAATGAAAGCCAGATATCCCTCAAAGGAAGGAAAACCAAGCAAAGGGTGTCTCCATTACAGAGATCACCAAATCCACCATATTAAGTGGCCCCTATGTCAAGATCCCACTTTTTACAAGCTTTAATGATGTGACAAAGAAAACCTAAGCTAGGTATCCATCTACAGACAGCTGTTTCAGGGTGTTGCCCTTCATCAGTGTGGAGTAGGATTCTGGCTAACCGGGAGCAATGCCTCGGAGACTACTCAGACACAACAATAGCTGACCTCAGGAGACCAGCTACAAAAAACACCGCGGAGCCTCACTTTAGAGTCTCAACACAGCAATCTGAAGTGCAAAGTTCCCTGGGAAACAGGAATATGCAAAACAAATGTGGAGCCCCAGTTATGGGTCTACAACACAATGAAAGCCAAATATCCCTCAAAGGAAGGAAAACCAAGCAAAGGGGCGTCTCCATTACAGAGATCACCAATTCCACCATATTAAGTGGCCACTATGTCAAGATCCCACGTTTTACAAGCTTTAAGGATGTGACAGGGAAAACCTAAGCTAGGTATCCATCCACAGACAGCTGTTTCAGGGTGTTGCCCCTCATCAGTGTGGAGTAGGATTCTGGCTAACCGGGAGCAATGCCTCGGAGACTACTCAAACACAACAATAGCTGATCTCAGGGAGACCAGCTACAAAAAACACCGCAGAGCCTCACTTAAGAGTCTCAACACAGCAATCTGAAGTGCAAAGTTTCCTGGGAAACAGGAATATGCAAAACAAAAGTGGAGCCCCAGTTATGGGTCTACAACACAATGAAAGCCAGATATCCCTCAAAGGAAGGAAAACCAAGCAAAGGGGTGTCTCCATTACAGAGATCACCAAATCCACCATATTAAGTGGCCCCTATGTCAAGATCCCACTTTTTACAAGCTTTAAGGATGTGACAGGGAAAACCTAAGCTAGGTGTGACAAACTGCCATTTATCCCTGGTCATTGGAGAGGCATGCTTGCTAGCCTCTTACCCTGCGACTATGGCCCCAGTGACAGTTGGCATTCACAATGGACATGTGACCTAATCAACATCCACAATGGACATTGCCTGTGACCTAATCAGCATCCACAATGGACATTACCTGTGACCTAATCAACATTCACAATGGGCGTCGCCTGTGACCTATTCAGCCAGCACAATAGACCATGCATGTGGGGTTGTGATATATATGGCTGTATGTTGATTGGTTGCTGTATTTTGTGTGGGAGTGTCTGTGTTTATTGTACGGATTGATTGGTTGTATTTCAAACCCCTGTGGGCCGTACTATGTTTGTGGATTGTAAATAAAAGAGGCTGTATGCCCCAGGACAGGAGTCCTAGCTTGACCTTCAAATCACAGCCTTGACTCGTTATTGGAGGGAACTGCTATATCACACTGGGGATTGCTATGTTCTACATACTCCCTTGAGCTTTAATCATTTAGCCCTTTTAAGAGCTTGTTCCAGATACGCTCTACTGAAGGACAGAAGCCAATCTAGGGTGGACGGAAGACGGCGAGGCTCCAGCGGTTGTGGAGTCTGCAGTGGCTGTGGTGTCCAGTGCGGTGCTTGTGGTCCTCGGCGCAAGCTAGGAAGCGTCCATCAATGGAGGGTACTCGGTCGGAGTAAACGGAGCTCCGTTACACTAGGTATCCATCCACAGACAGCTGTTTCAGAGTGTTGCCCCTAATCAGTGTGGAGTAAAATTCTGGCTAACCGGGAGCAATGCCTCGGAGACTACTCAAACACAACAATAGCTGATCTCAGGGAGACCAGCTACAAAAAACACCGCGGAGCATCACTTAAGAGTCTCAACACAGCAATCCGAAGTGCAAAGTTTTCTGGGAAACAGGAATATGCAAAACAAATATGGAGCCCCAGTTATGGGTCTACAACACAATGAAAGCCAGATATCCCTCAAAGGAAGGAAAACCAAGCAAAGGGGTGTCTCCATTACAGAGATCACCAAATCCACCATATTAAGTGGCCCCTATGTCAAGATCCCACTTTTTTTACAAGCTTTAAGGATGTGACAGGGAAAACCTAAGCTAGGTACCCATCCACAGACAGCTGTTTCAGGGTGTTGCCCCTCATCAGTGTGGAGTAGGATTCTGGCTAACTGGGAGCAATGCCTCGGAGACTACTCAAACACAACAATAGCTGATCTCAGGGAGACCAGCTACAAAAAACACCGCGGAGCCTCACTTAAGAGTCTCAACAAAGCAATCCGAAGTGTAAAGTTCCCTGGGAAACAGGAATATGCAAAACAAATGTGGAGCCCCAGTTATGGGTCTACAACACAATGAAAGCCAGATATCCCTCAAAGGAAGGAAAACCAAGCAAGGGGTGTCTCCATTACAGAGATCACCAAATCCACCATATTAAGTGGCCCCTATGTCAAGATCCCACTTTTTACAAGCTTTAAGGATGTGACAGGGAAAACCTAAGCTAGGTATCCATCCACAGACAGCTGTTTCAGGGTGTTGCCCCTCATCAGTGTGGAGTAGGATTCTGGCTAACCGGGAGCAATGCCTCGGAGACTACTCAAACACAACAATAGCTGACCTCAGGAGACCAGCTACAAAAAACACCGCAGAGCCTCACTTAAGAGTCTCAACACAGCAATCCGAAGTGCAAAGTTCCCTGGGAAACAGGAATATGCAAAACAAATGTGGAGCCCCAGTTATGGGTCTACAACACAATGAAAGCCAGATATCCCTCAAAGGAAGGAAAACCAAGCAACGGGGTGTCTCCATTACAGAGATCACCAAATCCACCATATTAAGTGGCCCCTATGTCAAGATCCCACTTTTTTACAAGCTTTAAGGATGTGACAGGAAAACCTAAGCTAGGTATCCATCCACAGACAGCTGTTTCAGGGTGTTGCCCCTCATCAGTGTGGAGTAGGATTCTGGCTAACCGGGAGCAATGCCTCGGAGACTACTCAAACACAACAATAGCTGACCTCAGGAGACCAGCTACAAAAAACACAGCGGAGCCTCACTTAAGAGTCTCAACACAGCAATCCGGAGTGCAAAGTTCCCTGGGAAACAGGAATATGCAAAACAAATGTGGAGCCCCAGTTATGGGTCTACAACACAATGAAAGCCAGATATCCCTCAAAGGAAGGAAAACCAAGCAAAGGGGTGTCTCCATTACAGAGATCACCAAATCCACCATATTAAGTGGCCCCTATGTCAAGATCCCACTTTTTACAAGCTTTAAGGATGTGACAGGGAAAACCTAAGCTAGGTATCCATCCACAGACAGCTGTTTCAGGGTGTTGCCCCTCATCAGTGTGGAGTAGGATTCTGGCTAACCGGGAGCAATGCCTCGGAGACTACTCAAACACAACAATAGCTGACCTCAGGAGACCAGCTACAAAAAACACCACGGAGCCTCACTTAAGAGTCTCAACACAGCAATCCGAAGTGCAAAGTTCCCTGGGAAACAGGAATATGCAAAACAAATGTGGAGCCCCAGTTATGGGTCTACAACACAATGAAAGCCAGATATCCCTCAAAGGAAGGAAAACCAAGCAAAGGGGTGTCTCCATTACAGAGATCACCAAATCCACCATATTAAGTGGCCCCTATGTCAAGATCCACTTTTTTACAAGCTTTAAGGATGTGACAGGGAAAACCTAAGCTAGGTATCCATCCACAGACAGCTGTTTCAGGGTGTTGCCCCTCATCAGTGTGGAGTAGGATTCTGGCTAACCGGGAGCAATGCCTCGGAGACTACTCAAACACAACAATAGCTGACCTCAGGAGACCAGCTACAAAAAACACCACGGAGCCTCACTTAAGAGTCTCAACACAGCAATCCGAAGTGCAAAGTTCCCTGGGAAACAGGAATATGCAAAACAAATGTGGAGCCCCAGTTATGGGTCTACAACACAATGAAAGCCAGATATCCCTCAAAGGAAGGAAAACCAAGCAAGGGGTGTCTCCATTACAGAGATCACCAAATCCACCATATTAAGTGGCCCCTATGTCAAGATCCCACTTTTTACAAGCTTTAAGGATGTGACAGGGAAAACCTAAGCTAGGTATCCATCCACAGACAGCTGTTTCAGGGTGTTGCCCCTCATCAGTGTGGAGTAGGATTCTGGCTAACCGGGAGCAATGCCTCGGAGACTACTCAAACACAACAATAGCTGACCTCAGGAGACCAGCTACAAAAACACCGCGGAGCCTCACTTAGAGTCTCAACACAGCAATCCGAAGTGCAAAGTTCCTGGGAAACAGGAATATGCAAAACAAATGTGGAGCCCCAGTTATGGGTCTACAACACAATGAAAGCCAGATATCCCTCAAAGGAAGGAAAACCAAGCAAAGGGGTGTCTCCATTACAGAGATCACCAAATCCACCATATTAAGTGGCCCCTATGTCAAGATCCCACTTTTTACAAGCTTTAAGGATGTGACAGGAAAACCTAAGCTAGGTATCCATCCACAGACAGCTGTTTCAGAGTGTTGCCCCTCATCAGTGTGGAGTAGGATTCTGGCTAACCGGGAGCAATGCCTCGGAGACTACTCAAACACAACAATAGCTGACCTCAGGAGACCAGCTACAAAAAACACAGCGGAGCCTCACTTAAGAGTCTCAACACAGCAATCCGAAGTGCAAAGTTCCCTGGGAAACAGGAATATGCAAAACAAATGTGGAGCCCCAGTTATGGGTCTACAACACAATGAAAGCCAGATATCCCTCAAAGGAAGGAAAACCAAGCAAGGGGTGTCTCCATTACAGAGATCACCAAATCCACCATATTAAGTGGCCCCTATGTCAAGATCCCACTTTTTACAAGCTTTAAGGATGTGACAGGGAAAACCTAAGCTAGGTATCCATCCACAGACAGCTGTTTCAGGGTGTTGCCCCTCATCAGTGTGGAGTAGGATTCTGGCTAACCGGGAGCAATGCCTCGGAGACTACTCAAACACAACAATAGCTGACCTCAGGGAGACCAGCTACAAAAAACACCACGGAGCCTCACTTAAGAGTCTCAACACAGCAATCCGAAGTGCAAAGTTCCCTGGGAAACAGGAATATGCAAAACAAATGTGGAGCCCCAGTTATGGGTCTACAACACAATGAAAGCCAGATATCCCTCAAAGGAAGGAAAACCAAGCAAAGGGTGTCTCCATTACAGAGATCACCAAATCCACCATATTAAGTGGCCCCTATGTCAAGATCCCACTTTTTACAAGCTTTAAGGATGTGACAGGGAAAACCTAAGCTAGGTATCCATCCACAGACAGCTGTTTCAGGGTGTTGCCCCTCATCAGTGTGGAGTAGGATTCTGGCTAACCGGGAGCAATGCCTCGGAGACTACTCAAACACAACAATAGCTGACCTCAGGGAGACCAGCTACAAAAAACACCGCGGAGCCTCACTTAAGAGTCTCAACACAGCAATCCGAAGTGCAAAGTTCCCTGGGAAACAGGAATATGCAAAACAAATGTGGAGCCCCAGTTATGGGTCTACAACACAATGAAAGCCAGATATCCCTCAAAGGAAGGAAAACCAAGCAAGGGGTGTCTCCATTACAGAGATCACCAAATCCACCATATTAAGTGGCCCCTATGTCAAGATCCCACTTTTTACAAGCTTTAAGGATGTGACAGGGAAAACCTAAGCTAGGTATCCATCCACAGACAGCTGTTTCAGGGTGTTGCCCCTCATCAGTGTGGAGTAGGATTCTGGCTAACCGGGAGCAATGCCTCGGAGACTACTCAAACACAACAATAGCTGACCTCAGGGAGACCAGCTACAAAAAACACCGCGGAGCCTCACTTAAGAGTCTCAACACAGCAATCCGAAGTGCAAAGTTCCCTGGGAAACAGGAATATGCAAAACAAATGTGGAGCCCCAGTTATGGGTCTACAACACAATGAAAGCCAGATATCCCTCAAAGGAAGGAAAACCAAGCAAAGGGGTGTCTCCATTACAGAGATCACCAAATCCACCATATTAAGTGGCCCCTATGTCAAGATCCCACTTTTTACAAGCTTTAAGGATGTGACAGGGAAAACCTAAGCTAGGTATCCATCCACAGACAGCTGTTTCAGGGTGTTGCCCCTCATCAGTGTGGAGTAGGATTCTGGCTAACCGGGAGCAATGCCTCGGAGACTACTCAAACACAACAATAGCTGACCTCAGGGAGACCAGCTACAAAAAACACCGCGGAGCCTCACTTAAGAGTCTCAACACAGCAATCCGAAGTGCAAAGTTCCCTGGGAAACAGGAATATGCAAAACAAATGTGGAGCCCCAGTTATGGGTCTACAACACAATGAAAGCCAGATATCCCTCAAAGGAAGGAAAACCAAGCAAAGGGGTGTCTCCATTACAGAGATCACCAAATCCACCATATTAAGTGGCCCCTATGTCAAGATCCCACTTTTTACAAGCTTTAAGGATGTGACAGGGAAAACCTAAGCTAGGTATCCATCCACAGACAGCTGTTTCAGGGTGTTGCCACTCATCAGTGTGGAGTAGGATTCTGGCTAACCGGGAGCAATGCCTCGGAGACTACTCAAACACAACAATAGCTGACCTCAGGGAGACCAGCTACAAAAACACCGCGGAGCCTCACTTAAGAGTCTCAACACAGCAATCCGAAGTGCAAAGTTCCCTGGGAAACAGGAATATGCAAAACAAATGTGGAGCCCCAGTTATGGGTCTACAACACAATGAAAGCCAGATATCCCTCAAAGGAAGGAAAACCAAGCAAAGGGTGTCTCCATTACAGAGATCACCAAATCCACCATATTAAGTGGCCCCTATGTCAAGATCCCACTTTTTACAAGCTTTAAGGATGTGACAGGGAAAACCTAAGCTAGGTATCCATCCACAGACAGCTGTTTCAGGGTGTTGCCCCTCATCAGTGTGGAGTAGGATTCTGGCTAACCAGGAGCAATGCCTCGGAGACTACTCAAACACAACAATAGCTGATCTCAGGGAGACCAGCTACAAAAAACACCGCAGAGCTTCACTTAAAGTCTCAATACAGCAATCCGAAGTGCAAAGTTTCCTGGGAAACAGGAATATGCAAAACAAATGTGGAGCCCCAGTTATGGGTCTACAACACAATGAAAGCCAGATATCCCTCAAAGGAAGGAAAACCAAGCAAAGGGGTGTCTCCATTACAGAGATCACCAAATCCACCATATTAAGTGGCCCCTATGTCAAGATCCCACTTTTTTACAAGCTTTAAGGATGTGACTGAGAAAACCTAAGCTAGGTATCCATCCACAGACAGCTGTTTCAGGGTGTTGCCCCTCATCAGTGTGGAGTAGGATTCTGGCTAACCAGGAGCAATGCCTCGGAGACTACTCAAACACAACAATAGCTGATCTCAGGGAGACCAGCTACAAAAAACACCGCAGAGCTTCACTTAAAGTCTCAATACAGCAATCAGAAGTGCAAAGTTTCCTGGGAAACAGGAATATGCAAAACAAATGTGGAGCCCCAGTTATGGGTCTACAACACAATGAAAGCCAAATATCCCTCAAAGGAAGGAAAACCAAGCAAAGGGGTGTCTCCATTACAGAGATCACTAAATCCACCATATTAAGTGGCTCCTATGTCAAGATCCCCCTTTTTTACAAGCTTTAAGGATGTAACAGGAAAAACCTAAGTTAGGTATCCATCCACAGACAGCTTTTTCAGGGTGTTGTCCCTCATCAGCGTGGAGTAGGATTCTGGCTAACCGGGAGCAATACCTCGGAGACTACTCAAACACAACAATAGCTGAACTCAGGGAGACCAGCAACAAAAAACACCGCAGAGCCTCACTTAAGAGTCTCAACACAGCAATCCGAAGTTCAAAGTTCCCTGGGAAAGAGGAATATGCAAAACAAATGTGGAGCCCCAGTTATGGGTCTACAACACAATGAAAGCCAAATATTCCTCAAAGGAAGGAAAACCAAGCAAAGGGGTGTCTCCATTACAGAGATCACCAAATCCACCATATTAAGTGGCCCCTATGTCAAGATCCCACTTTTTTAAAAGCTTTAAGGATGTGACTGGGAAAACCTAAGCTAGGTATCCATCCACAGACAGCTGTTTCAGGGTGTTGCCCCTCATCAGTGTGGAGTAGGATTCTGGCTAACTGGGAGCAATGCCTCGGAGATTACTCAAACACAACAATAGCTGACCTCAGGGAGACC
Source organism: Bufotes viridis (assembly GCA_033119425.1). Lineage (NCBI taxonomy): Eukaryota > Metazoa > Chordata > Amphibia > Anura > Bufonidae > Bufotes > Bufotes viridis. The sequence goes on from JAKVIS010001158.1 coordinate 37,316, forward strand.
AGCTACAAAAAACACCGCGGAGCCTCACTTAAGAATCTCAACACAGCAATCCGAAGTGCAAAGTTCCCTGGGAAACAGGAATATGCAAAACAAATGTGGAGCCCCAGTTATGGGTCTACAACACAATGAAAGCCAGATATCCCTCAAAGGAAGGAAAAACAAGCAAAGGGGTGTCTCCATTACAGAGATCACCAAATCCACCATATTAAGTGGCCCCTATGTCAAGATCCCACTTTTTTACAAGCTTTAAGGATGTGACAGGGAAAGCCTAAGCTAGGTATCCATCCACAGACAGCTGTTTCAGGGTGTTGCCCCTCATCAGTGTGGAGTAGGATTCTGGCTAACCGGGAGCAATGCCTCGGAGACTACTCAAACACAACAATAGCTGACCTCAGGGAGACCAGCTACAAAAACACCAGCGGAGCCTCACTTAAGAGTCTCAACACAGCAATCCGAAGTGCAAAGTTCCCTGGGAAACAGGAATATGCAAAACAAATGTGGAGCCCCAGTTATGGGTCTACAACACAATGAAAGCCAGATATCCCTCAAAGGAAGGAAAACCAAGCAAAGGGGTGTCTCCATTACAGAGATCACCAAATCCACCATATTAAGTGGCCCCTATGTCAAGATCCCACTTTTTTACAAGCTTTAAGGATGTGACAGGGAAAACCTAAGCTAGGTATCCATCCACAGACAGCTGTTTCAGGGTGTTGCCCCTCATCAGTGTGGAGTAGGATTCTGGCTAACTGGGAGCAATGCCTCGGAGATTACTCAAACACAACAATAGCTGACCTCAGGGAGACCAGCTACAAAAAACACCGCGGAGCCTCACTTAAGAGTCTCAACACAGCAATCCAAAGTGCAAAGTTCCCTGGGAAACAGGAATATGCAAAACAAATGTGGAGCCCCAGTTATGGGTCTATAACACAATGAAAGCCAGATATCCCTCAAAGGAAGGAAAACCAAGCAAAAGGGTGTCTCCATTACAGAGATCACCAAATCCACCATATTAAGTGGCCCCTATGTCAAGATCCCACTTTTTTACAAGCTTTAAGGATGTGACAGGGAAAACCTAAGCTAGGTATCCATCCACAGACAGCTGTTTCAGGGTGTTGCCCCTCATCAGTGTGGAGTAGAATTCTGGCTAACCGGGAGCAATGCCTCAGAGACTACTCAAACACAACAATAGCTGACCTCAGGGAGACCAGCTACAAAAAACACCGCAGAGCCTCACTTAAGAGTCTCAACACAGCAATCCGAAGTACAAAGTTCCCTGGGAAACAGGAATATGCAAAACAAATGTGGAGCCCCAGTTATGGGTCTACAACACAATGAAAGCCAGATATCCCTCAAAGGAAGGAAAACCAAGCAAAGGGGTGTCTCCATTACAGAGATCACCAAATCCACCATATTAAGTGGCCCCTATGTCAAGATCCCACTTTTTTACAAGCTTTAAGGATGTAACAGGGAAAACCTAAGCTAGGTATCCATCCACAGACAGCTGTTTCAGGGTGTTGCCCCTCATCAGTGTGGAGTAGGATTCTGGCTAACCGGGAGCAATGCCTCAGAGACTACTCAAACACAACAATAGCTGACCTCAGGGAGACCAGCTACAAAAAACACCACGGAGCCTCACTTAAGAGTCTCAACACAGCAATCCGAAGTACAAAGTTCCCTGGGAAACAGGAATATGCAAACAAATGTGGAGCCCCAGTTATGGGTCTAAAACAAAATGAAAGCCATATATCCCTCAAAGGAAGGAAAACCAAGCAAAGGGGTGTCTCCATTACAGAGATCAGCAAATCCACCATATTAAGTGGCCCCTATGTCAAGATCCCACTTTTTTACAAGCTTTAAGGATGTAACAGGAAAAACCTAAGTTAGGTATCCATCCACAGACAGCTGTTTCAGGGTGTTGCCCCTCATCAATGTGGGGTAGGATTCTGGCTAACCGGGAGCAATACCTCGGAGACTACTCAAACACAACAATAGCTGAACTCAGGGAGACCAGCAACAAAAAACACCGCGGAGCCTCACTTAAGAGTCTCAACACAGCAATCCGAAGTTCAAAGTTCCCTGGGAAACAGGAATATGCAAAACAAATGTGGAGCCCCAGTTATGGGTCTACAACACAATGAAAGCCAGATATCCCTCAAAGGAAGGAAAACCAAGCAAAGGGGTGTCTCCATTACAGAGATCACCAAATCCACCATATTAAGTGGCCCCTATGTCAAGATCCCACTTTTTTACAAGCTTTAAGGATGTGACAGGGAAAACCTAAGCTAGGTATCCATCCACAGACAGCTGTTTCAGGGTGTTGC
>JAKVIS010001159.1:0-39613 GCA_033119425.1 Bufotes viridis
GATAGCAGCAGTTTGGAGCTGCAGTCATGGCATAACAAATAAAAGTCATTGTATGATTGCATTTCTATTAATAATGAAAGACATTCAAATTTTGTTATTTTAATTCAGAGATTCCAGATTATGTTAATTTTTTACACTTAATGTTAGTCTGAGATCCCTCTTCGTAGTCAGTGTTTTATGATCGTGAGGGAGATTGGGAGAGGTGTGGCTGGCTATCAAGGGAAAGATGAGAGGCCAGTTTTTTTTCTAATTATTATATACAATATATCGCTACTTTTATTTTACTTGTATAAGTAAAGTTGTGACTATTAACCAGTGTGCTTTTCTGTTATATTTGAATTACCTAGAGACATGGTTCAAGAAGTAGAGAGTATGAGATGGGAGGCTTAGGAAGGTAGGAAGAGACAAAGGTTAAGTATAGAGGACGTAATAGGTGATGAAAAGAGGAGTTGGAGGCTGAGTAGGAGAATGGAAGAGGGAGGTAATTATGCTGAGGTGAAAGATAAAAAGAAGGATTTAGAAACTAAGAAGGGGGTGGAGGTGGCAACTAGAATAGGAGAAGACAGTGTCCAAATGATTACTGGTTTTGGAACCCAGGGCGGCATTTATCAACACTGGTGTTCCCATACACCAATCTTGACCTCCCTGTGCTCTGATTAAGATGTTCCTAATTTCTTAAGAGGCAGATGCCTTTTTAATAAATCTGCGCACCTCTGGCACTCTTTGGCGGGTGAAATTAAAGCCCATGCCACCTAGGGGCTGGCTGGAATAATTTGAGGAAAAACTTACTCCAGTTTCAACACATTTATAGTAAACTCAGAGGGTTGCAATGGGCCCTGCCCTCTCTATGGGCCTTTGAAGCCACCATTTAAAAATATTGGAGTTTTAAAAGTCACAAGTACATGAATATGGCGCAGCACCATCACTTTAGACTTCTACCGTTGTAGTGTTGTGGCATCTTTGATAAATGCCCTCAATGGACTTTTTTGTTTTAGTTAGTATTATGAGTAAGTAAGCAATATTGCATTATTAGCTGCCAGAATCAGTTTAAAATCTGAAGTGTTAGGGATATTGATCTGTGTATAAAGTAATTAGAAATGTTTTTTTTACTACCAGTAATAGATTTACTTAGATACCTTGATAGCAGCACAAAGGCAGTCATGGGTACTATAAACTGCAAAGTCATTGCATGATGGCTTCTTATTAATGAAAGACGTCCAAATTTGTTATTTTAATTGCAGATTGTGAGATTATGTTAATTTTTTACAATTAATGTTAGCCTGAGATCCCTCTCATCGTAACAGTGTTTTTATGATCGGTGAGGAGATTGGGAGAGGTGTATTGGCAACACAAGCATGAGGAGGCCAGTTTTTTTCTGAATTATAATATACACATATCTATGCTATTTTTATTTTACTTTGTATAAGTAAAGTTTGTGACTTATTAAACTAAAAGCTTGTTTTATTTAAACCCTAGAAGAGGGAGGTACTGAGCTGGTGAAAGATACAAAGAAGGATTTAGAAACTAAGAAGGCAAACTAGAATAGGAGAAGCATGTTAATGATTATTTTTTTGAACTCAGTGGGCGGCATTTATCAACATTGGTGTTCCCATACACCAATCTTATTCCTGTGCTCTGGATTAAGATGTTCTACTTTTAAGAGACATGCCTTTAGCCAAATCTAGCACCTCTGGCACTCTGTGCGGTTGAAATTAAAGTCTAAGCCACCTAGGGGCCAAATAGACGAGGAAAACTTACTCCAGTTTCCGCGATTTTATAGTAAACTCAGAGGTCCCACGGGCCCTGCCCTCTCTCTAAGGGCCTCTTGTTTCAACATTTAAAAATATTGGTGGGAAGTTTAGAAGTCACATGTTATTATTGCATGACGAGCAATCACAGATTTCATGTTCGCCATTGTAGTGTTGTGGCACTTGATAAATGCCCTTCAATGTGACTTTTTAGTCTGAAGGTTTAAAGTATTGCTGAGGCAAGCAATAATGCGCCACATAGCTGCCAGAATCAGTTTAAAATCTGAAGTGCTGATACGGATCTGTAAAGTAATTAGAAATGTTTTTTTTTTTACTTAACAGGAATAGATTTACTAGATACCTTGATATGGCAGCTGAGTTGCAGTCATGCATAACAAATAAAAAATACGGCTTTTATTAATAATGAAAGACAAATTTGTTATTTTAATTCAGAGATTCCAGATTATAAAAAGTTACTTCTTACACTTAATGTTAGTCTGATCCCTTTCTCGTAACAGTGTTTTTATGATCGTGAGGAGATTGGGAGAGGTGCTGGCTATCAAGGGAAAGATGAGGAGGCCAGTTTTTTCTAATTATTATATACAATAATATCTATAGTTACTTATTTTGTTTTTGTATAAGTAGTCAGACTATTAACTAGTGTGCTTTTCTGTTATATTTAATTACCCAGAGACATGTAGAGTCATGAAGCAGGAGCAAGGAGATGGGAGGCTTAGAAGGTAGTGGAAGAGATGAAGGCTAAGGAGGAGAGAGGACGTAATAGGTGGATGAAAAAGAGGAGTTGGAGGCTTATAGGAGAATGAAGGAGGAGTAATTGAGGCTGAGGTGAAAGATAAGAAGAAGGATTTAGAAACTAAGAAGGGGTGGAGGCATATAAAACTAGAATAGGAGAAGACAGTATTCAATGATTATTTGTTTTGGAACTCAGTGGCGGCATTTACCAACATTGGTGTTCCACACACCAATCTATCTCCCTGTGCTCTGGATTAAGATGTTCCTTAATTTCTACAGAGGCAGATTGCTCCTTTAATAAATCTGGCGCACCTCTTGGCATCTCTGTGCGAGCAGAAATTAAAGTCTATGCCACCTAGGGGCTGGAATAGACTTGAGGAAAAACTTACTCCAGTTTCCGAAGTGTATTTTATAGTAAACTCAGAGGGTTGCAATGGGCCCCTGCCACTCTCTCTCTCATAGGACCTCTTGTTTCTCACCATTTAAAAAATATTGGTAGGAAGCTTTAAAAGTCACGAGATTATTGCATGAATATGACGAGCACCATCACTTGTGACTTCTTACCGCCGCTGTAGTGTTGTAAGTACTTTGATAAATGCCCTTCAATGACTTTTTAGTCTTAGTTTAGGCATTAAGGAGTAAGTTTGCAATAATGCGTCATTAGCTGCCAGAATCAGTTTAAAATCTGAAGTGTTAGATACGGATCTGTGTATAAAGTAATTAGAAATGTTTTTTACTTACCAGTAATAGATTTACTTAGATACCTTGATAGCAGCAGTTTGTGCTGCAGTCATGGCATATAAAATGAAAGTCATTGCATGATGGCTTCTTATTAATAATGAAAGACGTCCAAATTTGTTATTTTAATTCAGAGATTCCAGATTATGTTAATTTTTACATAATGTTAGTCTGAGATCCCTCATTCGTAACAGTGTTTTTATGATCGGTGAGGAGATTGGGAGAGGTGTGGCTGGCTATCAAGGGGAAAGATGAGGAGGCCAGTTTTTTTCTAATTATAATATACACATATCTATGCTACTTTTATTTTACTTTGTATAAGTAAAGTTTGTGACTATTAACTAGTGTGCTTTTCTGTTATATTTAAATACCTAGAGACATAGAGTCTAAGAAGTAGGAGTATGAGATGGGAGGCTTAGAAGGTAGTGGAAGAGACAAAGGGTTAAGGAGGAGAGGGACGTAATAGGTGGATGAAAAAAGAGGAGTTGGAGGCTGAGTAGGAGAATGAAGAGGGAGGTATTTGAGGCTGAGGTGAAAGATAAGAAAGAAGGATTTAGAAACTAAGAAGGGGGTGGAGGTATATAAACTAGAATAAGAGAAGACAGTATTCAATGATTATTTGTTTTGGAACTCAGTGGGCGGCATTTATCAACATTGGTGTTCCCATACACCAATCTTGATCTCCCTGTGCTCTGGATTAAGATGTTCCTAATTTCTTAAGAGGCAGATGCCTTTTTAATAAATCTGGTGCACCTCTGGCACTCTGTGCGGCAGAAATTAAAGTCTATGCCACCTAGGGGCTGGAATAGACTTGAGGAAAAACTTACTCCAGTTTCCGGCGTATTTTATAGTAAACTCAGAGGGTTGCAATGGGCCCTGCCCTCTCTCTCTAAGGGCCTCTTGTTTCTCACCATTTAAAAAATATTGGTGGGAAGTTTTAAAAGTCACAAGTTATTGCATGAATATGGCGAGCACCATCACTTGTGACTTCTTACCGCTGCTGTAGTGTTGTAAGTACTTTGATAAATGCCCCTCAATGACTTTTTAGTCTTAGTTTAGGTATTAAGGAGTAAGTAAGCAATATTGCGTCATTAGCTGCCAGAATCAGTTTAAAATCTGAAGTGTTAGATACGGATCTGTGTATAAAGTAATTAGAAATGTTTTTTTTACTTACCAGTAATAGATTTACTTAGATACCTTGATAGCAGCAGTTTGTGCTGCAGTCATGGCATATAAAATGAAAGTCATTGCATGATGGCTTCTTATTAATAATGAAAGACGTCCAAATTTGTTATTTTAATTCAGAGATTGCAGATTATGTTAATTTTTACACTTAATGTTAGTCTGAGATCCCCTCATTCGTAACAGTGTTTTTATGATCGGTGAGGAGATTGGGAGAGGTGTGGCTGGCTATCAAGGGGAAAGATGAGGAGGCCAGTTTTTTTCTAATTATAATATACACATATCTATGCTACTTTTATTTTACTTTGTATAAGTAAAGTTTGTGACTATTAACTAGTGTGCTTTTCTGTTATATTTAAATACCTAGAGACATAGAGTCTAAGAAGTAGGAGTATGAGATGGGAGGCTTAGAAGGTAGTGGAAGAGACAAAGGGTTAAGGAGGAGAGGACGTAATAGGTGGATGAAAAAAGAGGAGTTGGAGGCTGAGTAGGAGAATGAAGAGGGAGGTAATTGAGGCTGAGGTGAAAGATAAGAAAGAAGGATTTAGAAACTAAGAAGGGGGTGGAGGTATATAAACTAGAATAGGAGAAGACAGTATTCAATGATTATTTGTTTTGGAACTCAGTGGGCGGCATTTATCAACATTGGTGTTCCCATACACCAATCTTGATCTCCCTGTGCTCTGGATTAAGATGTTCCTAATTTCTTAAGAGGCAGATGCCTTTTTAATAAATCTGGTGCACCTCTGGCACTCTGTGCGGCAGAAATTAAAGTCTATGCCACCTAGGGGCTGGAATAGACTTGAGGAAAAACTTACTCCAGTTTCCGGCGTATTTTATAGTAAACTCAGAGGGTTGCAATGGGCCCTGCCCTCTCTCTCTAAGGGCCTCTTGTTTCTCACCATTTAAAAAATATTGGTGGGAAGCTTTAAAAGTCACAAGTTATTGCATGAATATGGCGAGCACCATCACTTGTGACTTCTTACCGCCGCTGTAGTGTTGTAAGTACTTTGATAAATGCCCTTCAATGACTTTTTAGTCTTAGTTTAGGCATTAAGGAGTAAGTAAGCAATATTGCGTCATTAGCTGCCAGAATCAGTTTAAAATCTGAAGTGTTAGATACGGATCTGTGTATAAAGTAATTAGAAATGTTTTTTTTACTTACCAGTAATAGATTTACTTAGATACCTTGATAGCAGCAGTTTGTGCTGCAGTCATGGCATATAAAATGAAAGTCATTGCATGATGGCTTCTTATTAATAATGAAAGACGTCCAAATTTGTTATTTTAATTCAGAGATTGCAGATTATGTTAATTTTTACACTTAATGTTAGTCTGAGATCCCCTCATTCGTAACAGTGTTTTTATGATCGGTGAGGAGATTGGGAGAGGTGTGGCTGGCTATCAAGGGGAAAGATGAGGAGGCCAGTTTTTTCTAATTATAATATACACATATCTATGCTACTTTTATTTTACTTTGTATAAGTAAAGTTTGTGACTATTAACTAGTGTGCTTTTCTGTTATATTTAAATACCTAGAGACATAGAGTCTAAGAAGTAGGAGTATGAGATGGGAGGCTTAGAAGGTAGTGGAAGAGACAAAGGGTTAAGGAGGAGAGGGACGTAATAGGTGGATGAAAAAAGAGGAGTTGGAGGCTGAGTAGGAGAATGAAGAGGGAGGTATTTGAGGCTGAGGTGAAAGATAAGAAAGAAGGATTTAGAAACTAAGAAGGGGGTGGAGGTACATAAAGTAGAATAGGAGAGGACAGTATTCAATGATTATTTGTTTTGGAACTCAGTGGGCGGCATTTATCAACATTGGTGTTCCCATACACCAATCTTGATCTCCCTGTGCTCTGGATTAAGATGTTCCTAATTTCTTAAGAGGCAGATGCCTTTTTAATAAATCTGGTGCACCTCTGGCACTCTGTGCGGCAGAAATTAAAGTCTATGCCACCTAGGGGCTGGAATAGACTTGAGGAAAAACTTACTCCAGTTTCCGGCGTATTTTATAGTAAACTCAGAGGGTTGCAATGGGCCCTGCCCTCTCTCTCTAAGGGCCTCTTGTTTCTCACCATTTAAAAAATATTGGTGGGAAGTTTTAAAAGTCACAAGTTATTGCATGAATATGGCGAGCACCATCACTTGTGACTTCTTACCGCTGCTGTAGTGTTGTAAGTACTTTGATAAATGCCCCTCAATGACTTTTTAGTCTTAGTTTAGGTATTAAGGAGTAAGTAAGCAATATTGCGTCATTAGCTGCCAGAATCAGTTTAAAATCTGAAGTGTTAGATACGGATCTGTGTATAAAGTAATTAGAAATGTTTTTTTACTTACCAGTAATAGATTTACTTAGATACCTTGATAGCAGCAGTTTGTGCTGCAGTCATGGCATATAAAATGAAAGTCATTGCATGATGGCTTCTTATTAATAATGAAAGACGTCCAAATTTGTTATTTTAATTCAGAGATTGCAGATTATGTTAATTTTTACACTTAATGTTAGTCTGAGATCCCCTCATTCGTAACAGTGTTTTTATGATCGGTGAGGAGATTGGGAGAGGTGTGGCTGGCTATCAAGGGGAAAGATGAGGAGGCCAGTTTTTTCTAATTATAATATACACATATCTATGCTACTTTTATTTTACTTTGTATAAGTAAAGTTTGTGACTATTAACTAGTGTGCTTTTCTGTTATATTTAAATACCTAGAGACATAGAGTCTAAGAAGTAGGAGTATGAGATGGGAGGCTTAGAAGGTAGTGGAAGAGACAAAGGGTTAAGGAGGAGAGGACGTAATAGGTGGATGAAAAAAGAGGAGTTGGAGGCTGAGTAGGAGAATGAAGGGGAGGTAATTGAGGCTGAGGTGAAAGATAAGAAAGAAGGATTTAGAAACTAAGAAGGGGGTGGAGGTATATAAACTAGAATAGGAGAAGACAGTATTCAATGATTATTTGTTTTGGAACTCAGTGGGCGGCATTTATCAACATTGGTGTTCCCATACACCAATCTTGATCTCCCTGTGCTCTGGATTAAGATGTTCCTAATTTCTTAAGAGGCAGATGCCTTTTTAATAAATCTGGTGCACCTCTGGCACTCTGTGCGGCAGAAATTAAAGTCTATGCCACCTAGGGGCTGGAATAGACTTGAGGAAAAACTTACTCCAGTTTCCGGCGTATTTTATAGTAAACTCAGAGGGTTGCAATGGGCCCTGCCCTCTCTCTCTAAGGGCCTCTTGTTTCTCACCATTTAAAAAATATTGGTGGGAAGCTTTAAAAGTCACAAGTTATTGCATGAATATGGCGAGCACCATCACTTGTGACTTCTTACCGCCGCTGTAGTGTTGTAAGTACTTTGATAAATGCCCTTCAATGACTTTTTAGTCTTAGTTTAGGCATTAAGGAGTAAGTAAGCAATATTGCGTCATTAGCTGCCAGAATCAGTTTAAAATCTGAAGTGTTAGATACGGATCTGTGTATAAAGTAATTAGAAATGTTTTTTTTACTTACCAGTAATAGATTTACTTAGATACCTTGATAGCAGCAGTTTGTGCTGCAGTCATGGCATATAAAATGAAAGTCATTGCATGATGGCTTCTTATTAATAATGAAAGACGTCCAAATTTGTTATTTTAATTCAGAGATTGCAGATTATGTTAATTTTTACACTTAATGTTAGTCTGAGATCCCCTCATTCGTAACAGTGTTTTTATGATCGGTGAGGAGATTGGGAGAGGTGTGGCTGGCTATCAAGGGGAAAGATGAGGAGGCCAGTTTTTTCTAATTATAATATACACATATCTATGCTACTTTTATTTTACTTTGTATAAGTAAAGTTTGTGACTATTAACTAGTGTGCTTTTCTGTTATATTTAAATACCTAGAGACATAGAGTCTAAGAAGTAGGAGTATGAGATGGGAGGCTTAGAAGGTAGTGGAAGAGACAAAGGGTTAAGGAGGAGAGGACGTAATAGGTGGATGAAAAAGAGGAGTTGGAGGCTGAGTAGGAGAATGAAGAGGGAGGTAATTGAGGCTGAGGTGAAAGATAAGAAAGAAGGATTTAGAAACTAAGAAGGGGGTGGAGGTATATAAACTAGAATAGGAGAAGACAGTATTCAATGATTATTTGTTTTGGAACTCAGTGGGCGGCATTTATCAACATTGGTGTTCCCATACACCAATCTTGATCTCCCTGTGCTCTGGATTAAGATGTTCCTAATTTCTTAAGAGGCAGATGCCTTTTTAATAAATCTGGTGCACCTCTGGCACTCTGTGCGGCAGAAATTAAAGTCTATGCCACCTAGGGGCTGGAATAGACTTGAGGAAAAACTTACTCCAGTTTCCGGCGTATTTTATAGTAAACTCAGAGGGTTGCAATGGGCCCTGCCCTCTCTCTCTAAGGGCCTCTTGTTTCTCACCATTTAAAAAATATTGGTGGGAAGCTTTAAAAGTCACAAGTTATTGCATGAATATGGCGAGCACCATCACTTGTGACTTCTTACCGCTGCTGTAGTGTTGTAAGTACTTTGATAAATGCCCTTCAATGACTTTTTAGTCTTAGTTTAGGCATTAAGGAGTAAGTAAGCAATATTGCGTCATTAGCTGCCAGAATCAGTTTAAAATCTGAAGTGTTAGATACGGATCTGTGTATAAAGTAATTAGAAATGTTTTTTTACTTACCAGTAATAGATTTACTTAGATACCTTGATAGCAGCAGTTTGTGCTGCAGTCATGGCATATAAAATGAAAGTCATTGCATGATGGCTTCTTATTAATAATGAAAGACGTCCAAATTTGTTATTTTAATTCAGAGATTGCAGATTATGTTAATTTTTACACTTAATGTTAGTCTGAGATCCCCTCATTCGTAACAGTGTTTTTATGATCGGTGAGGAGATTGGGAGAGGTGTGGCTGGCTATCAAGGGGAAAGATGAGGAGGCCAGTTTTTTTCTAATTATAATATACACATATCTATGCTACTTTTATTTTACTTTGTATAAGTAAAGTTTGTGACTATTAAGTAGTGTGCTTTTCTGTTATATTTAATTACCTAGAGACATAGAGTCTAAGAAGTAGGAGTATGAGATGGGAGGCTTAGAAGGTAGTGGAAGAGACAAAGGGTTAAGGAGGAGAGGACGTAATAGGTGGATGAAAAAAGAGGAGTTGGAGGCTGAGTAGGAGAATGAAGGGGAGGTATTTGAGGCTGAGGTGAAAGATAAGAAAGAAGGATTTAGAAACTAAGAAGGGGGTGGAGGTACATAAAGTAGAATAAGAGAGGACAGTATTCAATGATTATTTGTTTTGGAACTCAGTGGGCGGCATTTATCAACATTGGTGTTCCCATACACCAATCTTGATCTCCCTGTGCTCTGGATTAAGATGTTCCTAATTTCTTAAGAGGCAGATGCCTTTTTAATAAATCTGGTGCACCTCTGGCACTCTGTGCGGCAGAAATTAAAGTCTATGCCACCTAGGGGCTGGAATAGACTTGAGGAAAAACTTACTCCAGTTTCCGGCGTATTTTATAGTAAACTCAGAGGGTTGCAATGGGCCCTGCCCTCTCTCTCTAAGGGCCTCTTGTTTCTCACCATTTAAAAAATATTGGTGGGAAGCTTTAAAAGTCACAAGTTATTGCATGAATATGGCGAGCACCATCACTTGTGACTTCTTACCGCTGCTGTAGTGTTGTAAGTACTTTGATAAATGCCCTTCAATGACTTTTTAGTCTTAGTTTAGGCATTAAGGAGTAAGTAAGCAATATTGCGTCATTAGCTGCCAGAATCAGTTTAAAATCTGAAGTGTTAGATACGGATCTGTGTATAAAGTAATTAGAAATGTTTTTTTACTTACCAGTAATAGATTTACTTAGATACCTTGATAGCAGCAGTTTGTGCTGCAGTCATGGCATATAAAATGAAAGTCATTGCATGATGGCTTCTTATTAATAATGAAAGACGTCCAAATTTGTTATTTTAATTCAGAGATTGCAGATTATGTTAATTTTTACACTTAATGTTAGTCTGAGATCCCCTCATTCGTAACAGTGTTTTTATGATCGGTGAGGAGATTGGGAGAGGTGTGGCTGGCTATCAAGGGGAAAGATGAGGAGGCCAGTTTTTTCTAATTATAATATACACATATCTATGCTACTTTTATTTTACTTTGTATAAGTAAAGTTTGTGACTATTAACTAGTGTGCTTTTCTGTTATATTTAAATACCTAGAGACATAGAGTCTAAGAAGTAGGAGTATGAGATGGGAGGCTTAGAAGGTAGTGGAAGAGACAAAGGGTTAAGGAGGAGAGGACGTAATAGGTGGATGAAAAAGAGGAGTTGGAGGCTGAGTAGGAGAATGAAGAGGGAGGTAATTGAGGCTGAGGTGAAAGATAAGAAAGAAGGATTTAGAAACTAAGAAGGGGGTGGAGGTATATAAACTAGAATAGGAGAAGACAGTATTCAATGATTATTTGTTTTGGAACTCAGTGGGCGGCATTTATCAACATTGGTGTTCCCATACACCAATCTTGATCTCCCTGTGCTCTGGATTAAGATGTTCCTAATTTCTTAAGAGGCAGATGCCTTTTTAATAAATCTGGTGCACCTCTGGCACTCTGTGCGGCAGAAATTAAAGTCTATGCCACCTAGGGGCTGGAATAGACTTGAGGAAAAACTTACTCCAGTTTCCGGCGTATTTTATAGTAAACTCAGAGGGTTGCAATGGGCCCTGCCCTCTCTCTCTAAGGGCCTCTTGTTTCTCACCATTTAAAAAATATTGGTGGGAAGTTTTAAAAGTCACAAGTTATTGCATGAATATGGCGAGCACCATCACTTGTGACTTCTTACCGCTGCTGTAGTGTTGTAAGTACTTTGATAAATGCCCCTCAATGACTTTTTAGTCTTAGTTTAGGTATTAAGGAGTAAGTAAGCAATATTGCGTCATTAGCTGCCAGAATCAGTTTAAAATCTGAAGTGTTAGATACGGATCTGTGTATAAAGTAATTAGAAATGTTTTTTTACTTACCAGTAATAGATTTACTTAGATACCTTGATAGCAGCAGTTTGTGCTGCAGTCATGGCATATAAAATGAAAGTCATTGCATGATGGCTTCTTATTAATAATGAAAGACGTCCAAATTTGTTATTTTAATTCAGAGATTGCAGATTATGTTAATTTTTACACTTAATGTTAGTCTGAGATCCCCTCATTCGTAACAGTGTTTTTATGATCGGTGAGGAGATTGGGAGAGGTGTGGCTGGCTATCAAGGGGAAAGATGAGGAGGCCAGTTTTTTCTAATTATAATATACACATATCTATGCTACTTTTATTTTACTTTGTATAAGTAAAGTTTGTGACTATTAACTAGTGTGCTTTTCTGTTATATTTAAATACCTAGAGACATAGAGTCTAAGAAGTAGGAGTATGAGATGGGAGGCTTAGAAGGTAGTGGAAGAGACAAAGGGTTAAGGAGGAGAGGACGTAATAGGTGGATGAAAAAAGAGGAGTTGGAGGCTGAGTAGGAGAATGAAGAGGGAGGTAATTGAGGCTGAGGTGAAAGATAAGAAAGAAGGATTTAGAAACTAAGAAGGGGGTGGAGGTATATAAACTAGAATAGGAGAAGACAGTATTCAATGATTATTTGTTTTGGAACTCAGTGGGCGGCATTTATCAACATTGGTGTTCCCATACACCAATCTTGATCTCCCTGTGCTCTGGATTAAGATGTTCCTAATTTCTTAAGAGGCAGATGCCTTTTTAATAAATCTGGTGCACCTCTGGCACTCTGTGCGGCAGAAATTAAAGTCTATGCCACCTAGGGGCTGGAATAGACTTGAGGAAAAACTTACTCCAGTTTCCGGCGTATTTTATAGTAAACTCAGAGGGTTGCAATGGGCCCTGCCCTCTCTCTCTAAGGGCCTCTTGTTTCTCACCATTTAAAAAATATTGGTGGGAAGCTTTAAAAGTCACAAGTTATTGCATGAATATGGCGAGCACCATCACTTGTGACTTCTTACCGCTGCTGTAGTGTTGTAAGTACTTTGATAAATGCCCTTCAATGACTTTTTAGTCTTAGTTTAGGTATTAAGGAGTAAGTAAGCAATATTGCGTCATTAGCTGCCAGAATCAGTTTAAAATCTGAAGTGTTAGATACGGATCTGTGTATAAAGTAATTAGAAATGTTTTTTACTTACCAGTAATAGATTTACTTAGATACCTTGATAGCAGCAGTTTGTGCTGCAGTCATGGCATATAAAATGAAAGTCATTGCATGATGGCTTCTTATTAATAATGAAAGACGTCCAAATTTGTTATTTTAATTCAGAGATTGCAGATTATGTTAATTTTTACACTTAATGTTAGTCTGAGATCCCCTCATTCGTAACAGTGTTTTTATGATCGGTGAGGAGATTGGGAGAGGTGTGGCTGGCTATCAAGGGGAAAGATGAGGAGGCCAGTTTTTTTCTAATTATAATATACACATATCTATGCTACTTTTATTTTACTTTGTATAAGTAAAGTTTGTGACTATTAACTAGTGTGCTTTTCTGTTATATTTAAATACCTAGAGACATAGAGTCTAAGAAGTAGGAGTATGAGATGGGAGGCTTAGAAGGTAGTGGAAGAGACAAAGGGTTAAGGAGGAGAGGACGTAATAGGTGGATGAAAAAGAGGAGTTGGAGGCTGAGTAGGAGAATGAAGAGGGAGGTAATTGAGGCTGAGGTGAAAGATAAGAAAGAAGGATTTAGAAACTAAGAAGGGGGTGGAGGTATATAAACTAGAATAGGAGAAGACAGTATTCAATGATTATTTGTTTTGGAACTCAGTGGGCGGCATTTATCAACATTGGTGTTCCCATACACCAATCTTGATCTCCCTGTGCTCTGGATTAAGATGTTCCTAATTTCTTAAGAGGCAGATGCCTTTTTAATAAATCTGGTGCACCTCTGGCACTCTGTGCGGCAGAAATTAAAGTCTATGCCACCTAGGGGCTGGAATAGACTTGAGGAAAAACTTACTCCAGTTTCCGGCGTATTTTATAGTAAACTCAGAGGGTTGCAATGGGCCCTGCCCTCTCTCTCTAAGGGCCTCTTGTTTCTCACCATTTAAAAAATATTGGTGGGAAGCTTTAAAAGTCACAAGTTATTGCATGAATATGGCGAGCACCATCACTTGTGACTTCTTACCGCTGCTGTAGTGTTGTAAGTACTTTGATAAATGCCCTTCAATGACTTTTTAGTCTTAGTTTAGGCATTAAGGAGTAAGTAAGCAATATTGCGTCATTAGCTGCCAGAATCAGTTTAAAATCTGAAGTGTTAGATACGGATCTGTGTATAAAGTAATTAGAAATGTTTTTTTTACTTACCAGTAATAGATTTACTTAGATACCTTGATAGCAGCAGTTTGTGCTGCAGTCATGGCATATAAAATGAAAGTCATTGCATGATGGCTTCTTATTAATAATGAAAGACGTCCAAATTTGTTATTTTAATTCAGAGATTGCAGATTATGTTAATTTTTACACTTAATGTTAGTCTGAGATCCCCTCATTCGTAACAGTGTTTTTATGATCGGTGAGGAGATTGGGAGAGGTGTGGCTGGCTATCAAGGGGAAAGATGAGGAGGCCAGTTTTTTCTAATTATAATATACACATATCTATGCTACTTTTATTTTACTTTGTATAAGTAAAGTTTGTGACTATTAACTAGTGTGCTTTTCTGTTATATTTAAATACCTAGAGACATAGAGTCTAAGAAGTAGGAGTATGAGATGGGAGGCTTAGAAGGTAGTGGAAGAGACAAAGGGTTAAGGAGGAGAGGACGTAATAGGTGGATGAAAAAAGAGGAGTTGGAGGCTGAGTAGGAGAATGAAGGGGAGGTAATTGAGGCTGAGGTGAAAGATAAGAAAGAAGGATTTAGAAACTAAGAAGGGGGTGGAGGTATATAAACTAGAATAGGAGAAGACAGTATTCAATGATTATTTGTTTTGGAACTCAGTGGGCGGCATTTATCAACATTGGTGTTCCCATACACCAATCTTGATCTCCCTGTGCTCTGGATTAAGATGTTCCTAATTTCTTAAGAGGCAGATGCCTTTTTAATAAATCTGGTGCACCTCTGGCACTCTGTGCGGCAGAAATTAAAGTCTATGCCACCTAGGGGCTGGAATAGACTTGAGGAAAAACTTACTCCAGTTTCCGGCGTATTTTATAGTAAACTCAGAGGGTTGCAATGGGCCCTGCCCTCTCTCTCTAAGGGCCTCTTGTTTCTCACCATTTAAAAAATATTGGTGGGAAGTTTTAAAAGTCACAAGTTATTGCATGAATATGGCGAGCACCATCACTTGTGACTTCTTACCGCTGCTGTAGTGTTGTAAGTACTTTGATAAATGCCCCTCAATGACTTTTTAGTCTTAGTTTAGGTATTAAGGAGTAAGTAAGCAATATTGCGTCATTAGCTGCCAGAATCAGTTTAAAATCTGAAGTGTTAGATACGGATCTGTGTATAAAGTAATTAGAAATGTTTTTTACTTACCAGTAATAGATTTACTTAGATACCTTGATAGCAGCAGTTTGTGCTGCAGTCATGGCATATAAAATGAAAGTCATTGCATGATGGCTTCTTATTAATAATGAAAGACGTCCAAATTTGTTATTTTAATTCAGAGATTGCAGATTATGTTAATTTTTACACTTAATGTTAGTCTGAGATCCCCTCATTCGTAACAGTGTTTTTATGATCGGTGAGGAGATTGGGAGAGGTGTGGCTGGCTATCAAGGGGAAAGATGAGGAGGCCAGTTTTTCTAATTATAATATACACATATCTATGCTACTTTTATTTTACTTTGTATAAGTAAAGTTTGTGACTATTAAGTAGTGTGCTTTTCTGTTATATTTAATTACCTAGAGACATAGAGTCTAAGAAGTAGGAGTATGAGATGGGAGGCTTAGAAGGTAGTGGAAGAGACAAAGGGTTAAGGAGGAGAGGACGTAATAGGTGGATGAAAAAAGAGGAGTTGGAGGCTGAGTAGGAGAATGAAGGGGAGGTATTTGAGGCTGAGGTGAAAGATAAGAAAAAGGATTTAGAAACTAAGAAGGGGGTGGAGGTACATAAAGTAGAATAAGAGAGGACAGTATTCAATGATTATTTGTTTTGGAACTCAGTGGGCGGCATTTATCAACATTGGTGTTCCCATACACCAATCTTGATCTCCCTGTGCTCTGGATTAAGATGTTCCTAATTTCTTAAGAGGCAGATGCCTTTTTAATAAATCTGGTGCACCTCTGGCACTCTTTGCGGCAGAAATTAAAGTCTATGCCACCTAGGGGCTGGAATAGACTTGAGGAAAAACTTACTCCAGTTTCCGGCGTATTTTATAGTAAACTCAGAGGGTTGCAATGGGCCCTGCCCTCTCTCTCTAAGGGCCTCTTGTTTCTCACCATTTAAAAAATATTGGTGGGAAGTTTTAAAAGTCACAAGTTATTGCATGAATATGGCGAGCACCATCACTTGTGACTTCTTACCGCTGCTGTAGTGTTGTAAGTACTTTGATAAATGCCCCTCAATGACTTTTTAGTCTTAGTTTAGGTATTAAGGAGTAAGTAAGCAATATTGCGTCATTAGCTGCCAGAATCAGTTTAAAATCTGAAGTGTTAGATACGGATCTGTGTATAAAGTAATTAGAAATGTTTTCTTTTTTTACTTACCAGTAATAGATTTACTTAGATACCTTGATAGCAGCAGTTTGTGCTGCAGTCATGGCATATAAAATGAAAGTCATTGCATGATGGCTTCTTATTAATAATGAAAGACGTCCAAATTTGTTATTTTAATTCAGAGATTGCAGATTATGTTAATTTTTACACTTAATGTTAGTCTGAGATCCTCTCATTCGTAACAGTGTTTTTATGATCGGTGAGGAGATTGGGAGAGGTGTGGCTGGCTATCAAGGGGAAAGATGAGGAGGCCAGTTTTTTTTCTAATTATAATATACACATATCTATGCTATTTTTATTTTACTTTGTATAAGTAAAGTTTGTGACTATTAACTAGTGTGCTTTTCTGTTTTATTTAAACTCCTAGAGACATAGAGTCTAAGAAGTAGGAGTATGAGATGGGAGGCTTAGAAGGTAGTGGAAGAGACAAAGGGTTAAGGAGGAGAGGACGTAATAGGTGGATGAAAAAAGAGGAGTTGGAGGCTGAGTAGGAGAATGAAGAGGGAGGTAATTGAGGCTGAGGTGAAAGATAAGAAAGAAGGATTTAGAAACTAAGAAGGGGGTGGAGGTATATAAACTAGAATAGGAGAAGACAGTATTCAATGATTATTTTTTTTGGAACTCAGTGGGCGGCATTTATCAACATTGGTGTTCCCATACACCAATCTTGATCTCCCTGTGCTCTGGATTAAGATGTTCCTAATTTCTTAAGAGACAGATGCCTTTTTAATAAATCTGGTGCACCTCTGGCACTCTGTGCGGCTGAAATTAAAGTCTATGCCACCTAGGGGCTGGAATAGACTTGAGGAAAAACTTACTCCAGTTTCCGGCGTATTTTATAGTAAACTCAGAGGGTTGCAATGGGCCCTGCCCTCTCTCTCTAAGGGCCTCTTGTTTCTCAACATTTAAAAAATATTGGTGGGAAGCTTTAAAAGTCACATGTTATTGCATGAATATGACGAGCACCATCACTTGTGATTTCATACCGCCGCTGTAGTGTTGTAAGTACTTTGATAAATGCCCTTCAATGACTTTTTAGTCTTAGTTTAGGCATTAAGGAGTAAGTAAGCAATAATGCGTCATTAGCTGCCAGAATCAGTTTAAAATCTGAAGTGTTAGATACGGATCTGTGTATAAAGTAATTAGAAATGTTTTTTTTTTTTACTTACCAGGAATAGATTTACTTAGATACCTTGATAGCAGCAGTTTGAGCTGCAGTCATGGCATAACAAATAAAAGTCATTGCATGATGGCTTCTTATTAATAATGAAAGACGTCCAAATTTGTTATTTTAATTCAGAGATTCCAGATTATGTTAATTTTTTACACTTAATGTTAGTCTGAGATCCCCTCATTCGTAACAGTGTTTTTATGATCGGTGAGGAGATTGGGAGAGGTGTGGCTGGCAATCAAGGGGAAAGATGAGGAGGCCAGTTTTTTTCTAATTATTATATACACATATCTATGCTACTTTTATTTTACTTTGTATAAGTAAAGTTTGTGACTATTAAGTAGTGTGCTTTTCTGTTATATTTAATTACCTAGAGACATAGAGTCTAAGAAGTAGGAGTATGAGATGGGAGGCTTAGAAGGTAGTGGAAGAGACAAAGGGTTAAGGAGGAGAGGACGTAATAGGTGGATGAAAAAGAGGAGTTGGAGGCTGAGTAGGAGAATGAAGAGGGAGGTAATTGAGGCTGAGGTGAAAGATAAAACAGAAGGATTTAGAAACTAAGAAGGGGGTGGAGGTATATAAACTAGAATAAGAGAAGACAGTATTCAATGATTATTTGTTTTGGAACTCAGTGGGCGGCATTTATCAACATTGGTGTTCCCATACACCAATCTTGATCTCCCTGTGCTCTGGATTAAGATGTTCCTAATTTCTTAAGAGGCAGATGCCTTTTTAATAAATCTGGTGCACCTCTGGCACTCTTTGCGGCAGAAATTAAAGTCTATGCCACCTAGGGGCTGGAATAGACTTGAGGAAAAACTTACTCCAGTTTCCGGCGTATTTTATAGTAAACTCAGAGGGTTGCAATGGGCCCTGCCCTCTCTCTCTAAGGGCCTCTTGTTTCTCACCATTTAAAAAATATTGGTGGGAAGTTTTAAAAGTCACAAGTTATTGCATGAATATGGCGAGCACCATCACTTGTGACTTCTTACCGCTGCTGTAGTGTTGTAAGTACTTTGATAAATGCCCCTCAATGACTTTTTAGTCTTAGTTTAGGTATTAAGGAGTAAGTAAGCAATATTGCGTCATTAGCTGCCAGAATCAGTTTAAAATCTGAAGTGTTAGATACGGATCTGTGTATAAAGTAATTAGAAATGTTTTTTACTTACCAGTAATAGATTTACTTAGATACCTTGATAGCAGCAGTTTGTGCTGCAGTCATGGCATATAAAATGAAAGTCATTGCATGATGGCTTCTTATTAATAATGAAAGACGTCCAAATTTGTTATTTTAATTCAGAGATTGCAGATTATGTTAATTTTTACACTTAATGTTAGTCTGAGATCCTCTCATTCGTAACAGTGTTTTTATGATCGGTGAGGAGATTGGGAGAGGTGTGGCTGGCTATCAAGGGGAAAGATGAGGAGGCCAGTTTTTTCTAATTATAATATACACATATCTATGCTACTTTTATTTTACTTTGTATAAGTAAAGTTTGTGACTATTAACTAGTGTGCTTTTCTGTTATATTTAAACTACCTAGAGACATAGAGTCTAAGAAGTAGGAGTATGAGATGGGAGGCTTAGAAGGTAGTGGAAGAGACAAAGGGTTAAGGAGGAGAGGACGTAATAGGTGGATGAAAAAGAGGAGTTGGAGGCTGAGTAGGAGAATGAAGAGGGAGGTAATTGAGGCTGAGGTGAAAGATAAGAAAGAAGGATTTAGAAACTAAGAAGGGGTGGAGGTATATAAACTAGAATAGGAGAAGACAGTATTCAATGATTATTTGTTTTGGAACTCAGTGGGCGGCATTTATCAACATTGGTGTTCCCATACACCAATCTTGATCTCCTTGTGCTCTGGATTAAGATGTTCCTAATTTCATAAGAGACAGATGCCTTTTTAATAAATCTGGTGCACCTCTGGCACTCTGTGCGGCTGAAATTAAAGTCTATGCCACCTAGGGGCTGGAATAGACTTGAGGAAAAACTTACTCCAGTTTCCGGCGTATTTTATAGTAAACTCAGAGGGTTGCAATGGGCCCTGCCCTCTCTCTCTAAGGGCCTCTTGTTTCTCACCATTTAAAAATATTGGTGGGAAGCTTTAAAAGTCACATGTTATTGCATGAATATGACGAGCACCATCACTTGTGATTTCATACCGCCGCTGTAGTGTTGTAAGTACTTTGATAAATGCCCTTCAATGACTTTTTAGTCTTAGTTTAGGCATTAAGGAGTAAGTAAGCAATAATGCGTCATTAGCTGCCAGAATCAGTTTAAAATCTGAAGTGTTAGATACGGATCTGTGTATAAAGTAATTAGAAATGTTTTTTACTTACCAGGAATAGATTTACTTAGATACCTTGATAGCAGCAGTTTGAGCTGCAGTCATGGCATAACAAATGAAAGTCATTGCATGATGGCTTCTTATTAATAATGAAAGACGTCCAAATTTGTTATTTTAATTCAGAGATTCCAGATTATGTTAATTTTTACACTTAATGTTAGTCTGAGATCCCCTCATTCGTAACAGTGTTTTTATGATCGGTGAGGAGATTGGGAGAGGTGTGGCTGGCTATCAAGGGGAAAGATGAGGAGGCCAGTTTTTTTCTAATTATTATATACACATATCTATGCTACTTTTATTTTACTTTGTATAAGTAAAGTTTGTGACTATTAACTAGTGTGCTTTTCTGTTATATTTAATTACCTAGAGACATAGAGTCTAAGAAGTAGGAGTATGAGATGGGAGGCTTAGAAGGTAGTGGAAGAGACAAAGGGTTAAGGAGGAGAGGACGTAATAGGTGGATGAAAAAGAGGAGTTGGAGGCTGAGTAGGAGAATGAAGAGGGAGGTAATTGAGGCTGAGGTGAAAGATAAAAAGAAGGATTTAGAAACTAAGAAGGGGGTGGAGGTATATAAACTAGAATAGGAGAAGACAGTATTCAATGATTATTTGTTTTGGAACTCAGTGGGCGGCATTTATCAACATTGGTGTTCCCATACACCAATCTTGATCTCCCTGTGCTCTGGATTAAGATGTTCCTAATTTCTTAAGAGGCAGATGCCTTTTTAATAAATCTGGTGCACCTCTGGCACTCTGTGCGGCAGAAATTAAAGTCTATGCCACCTAGGGGCTGGAATAGACTTGAGGAAAAACTTACTCCAGTTTCCGGCGTATTTTATAGTAAACTCAGAGGGTTGCAATGGGCCCTGCCCTCTCTCTCTAAGGGCCTCTTGTTTCTCACCATTTAAAAAATATTGGTGGGAAGCTTTAAAAGTCACAAGTTATTGCATGAATATGGCGAGCACCATCACTTGTGACTTCTTACCGCTGCTGTAGTGTTGTAAGTACTTTGATAAATGCCCTTCAATGACTTTTTAGTCTTAGTTTAGGCATTAAGGAGTAAGTAAGCAATATTGCGTCATTAGCTGCCAGAATCAGTTTAAAATCTGAAGTGTTAGATACGGATCTGTGTATAAAGTAATTAGAAATGTTTTTTTTACTTACCAGTAATAGATTTACTTAGATACCTTGATAGCAGCAGTTTGTGCTGCAGTCATGGCATATAAAATGAAAGTCATTGCATGATGGCTTCTTATTAATAATGAAAGACGTCCAAATTTGTTATTTTAATTCAGAGATTGCAGATTATGTTAATTTTTACACTTAATGTTAGTCTGAGATCCCCTCATTCGTAACAGTGTTTTTATGATCGGTGAGGAGATTGGGAGAGGTGTGGCTGGCTATCAAGGGGAAAGATGAGGAGGCCAGTTTTTTTCTAATTATAATATACACATATCTATGCTACTTTTATTTTACTTTGTATAAGTAAAGTTTGTGACTATTAACTAGTGTGCTTTTCTGTTATATTTAAATACCTAGAGACATAGAGTCTAAGAAGTAGGAGTATGAGATGGGAGGCTTAGAAGGTAGTGGAAGAGACAAAGGGTTAAGGAGGAGAGGACGTAATAGGTGGATGAAAAAAGAGGAGTTGGAGGCTGAGTAGGAGAATGAAGAGGGAGGTAATTGAGGCTGAGGTGAAAGATAAGAAAGAAGGATTTAGAAACTAAGAAGGGGGTGGAGGTATATAAACTAGAATAGAGAAGACAGTATTCAATGATTATTTGTTTTGGAACTCAGTGGGCGGCATTTATCAACATTGGTGTTCCCATACACCAATCTTGATCTCCCTGTGCTCTGGATTAAGATGTTCCTAATTTCTTAAGAGGCAGATGCCTTTTAATAAATCTGGTGCACCTCTGGCACTCTGTGCGGCAGAAATTAAAGTCTATGCCACCTAGGGGCTGGAATAGACTTGAGGAAAAACTTACTCCAGTTTCCGGCGTATTTTATAGTAAACTCAGAGGGTTGCAATGGGCCCTGCCCTCTCTCTCTAAGGGCCTCTTGTTTCTCACCATTTAAAAAATATTGGTGGGAAGCTTTAAAAGTCACAAGTTATTGCATGAATATGGCGAGCACCATCACTTGTGACTTCTTACCGCTGCTGTAGTGTTGTAAGTACTTTGATAAATGCCCTTCAATGACTTTTTAGTCTTAGTTTAGGTATTAAGGAGTAAGTAAGCAATATTGCGTCATTAGCTGCCAGAATCAGTTTAAAATCTGAAGTGTTAGATACGGATCTGTGTATAAAGTAATTAGAAATGTTTTTTACTTACCAGTAATAGATTTACTTAGATACCTTGATAGCAGCAGTTTGTGCTGCAGTCATGGCATATAAAATGAAAGTCATTGCATGATGGCTTCTTATTAATAATGAAAGACGTCCAAATTTGTTATTTTAATTCAGAGATTGCAGATTATGTTAATTTTTACACTTAATGTTAGTCTGAGATCCCCTCATTCGTAACAGTGTTTTTATGATCGGTGAGGAGATTGGGAGAGGTGTGGCTGGCTATCAAGGGGAAAGATGAGGAGGCCAGTTTTTTCTAATTATAATATACACATATCTATGCTACTTTTATTTTACTTTGTATAAGTAAAGTTTGTGACTATTAACTAGTGTGCTTTTCTGTTATATTTAAATACCTAGAGACATAGAGTCTAAGAAGTAGGAGTATGAGATGGGAGGCTTAGAAGGTAGTGGAAGAGACAAAGGGTTAAGGAGGAGAGGGACGTAATAGGTGGATGAAAAAGAGGAGTTGGAGGCTGAGTAGGAGAATGAAGAGGGAGGTAATTGAGGCTGAGGTGAAAGATAAGAAAGAAGGATTTAGAAACTAAGAAGGGGGTGGAGGTATATAAACTAGAATAGGAGAAGACAGTATTCAATGATTATTTGTTTTGGAACTCAGTGGGCGGCATTTATCAACATTGGTGTTCCCATACACCAATCTTGATCTCCCTGTGCTCTGGATTAAGATGTTCCTAATTTCTTAAGAGGCAGATGCCTTTTTAATAAATCTGGTGCACCTCTGGCACTCTGTGCGGCAGAAATTAAAGTCTATGCCACCTAGGGGCTGGAATAGACTTGAGGAAAAACTTACTCCAGTTTCCGGCGTATTTTATAGTAAACTCAGAGGGTTGCAATGGGCCCTGCCCTCTCTCTCTAAGGGCCTCTTGTTTCTCACCATTTAAAAAATATTGGTGGGAAGTTTTAAAAGTCACAAGTTATTGCATGAATATGGCGAGCACCATCACTTGTGACTTCTTACCGCTGCTGTAGTGTTGTAAGTACTTTGATAAATGCCCCTCAATGACTTTTTAGTCTTAGTTTAGGTATTAAGGAGTAAGTAAGCAATATTGCGTCATTAGCTGCCAGAATCAGTTTAAAATCTGAAGTGTTAGATACGGATCTGTGTATAAAGTAATTAGAAATGTTTTTTTACTTACCAGTAATAGATTTACTTAGATACCTTGATAGCAGCAGTTTGTGCTGCAGTCATGGCATATAAAATGAAAGTCATTGCATGATGGCTTCTTATTAATAATGAAAGACGTCCAAATTTGTTATTTTAATTCAGAGATTGCAGATTATGTTAATTTTTACACTTAATGTTAGTCTGAGATCCCCTCATTCGTAACAGTGTTTTTATGATCGGTGAGGAGATTGGGAGAGGTGTGGCTGGCTATCAAGGGGAAAGATGAGGAGGCCAGTTTTTCTAATTATAATATACACATATCTATGCTACTTTTATTTTACTTTGTATAAGTAAAGTTTGTGACTATTAAGTAGTGTGCTTTTCTGTTATATTTAATTATCTAGAGACATAGAGTCTAAGAAGTAGGAGTATGAGATGGGAGGCTTAGAAGGTAGTGGAAGAGACAAAGGGTTAAGGAGGAGAGGACGTAATAGATGGATGAAAAAAGAGGAGTTGGAGGCTGAGTAGGAGAATGAAGGGGAGGTATTTGAGGCTGAGGTGAAAGATAAGAAAGAAGGATTTAGAAACTAAGAAGAGGGTGGAGGTACATAAAGTAGAATAAGAGAGGACAGTATTCAATGATTATTTGTTTTGGAACTCAGTGGGCGGCATTTATCAACATTGGTGTTCCCATACACCAATCTTGATCTCCCTGTGCTCTGGATTAAGATGTTCCTAATTTCTTAAGAGGCAGATGCCTTTTTAATAAATCTGGTGCACCTCTGGCACTCTGTGCGGCAGAAATTAAAGTCTATGCCACCTAGGGGCTGGAATAGACTTGAGGAAAAACTTACTCCAGTTTCCGGCGTATTTTATAGTAAACTCAGAGGGTTGCAATGGGCCCTGCCCTCTCTCTCTAAGGGCCTCTTGTTTCTCACCATTTAAAAAATATTGGTGGGAAGTTTTAAAAGTCACAAGTTATTGCATGAATATGGCGAGCACCATCACTTGTGACTTCTTACCGCTGCTGTAGTGTTGTAAGTACTTTGATAAATGCCCCTCAATGACTTTTTAGTCTTAGTTTAGGTATTAAGGAGTAAGTAAGCAATATTGCGTCATTAGCTGCCAGAATCAGTTTAAAATCTGAAGTGTTAGATACGGATCTGTGTATAAAGTAATTAGAAATGTTTTTTTACTTACCAGTAATAGATTTACTTAGATACCTTGATAGCAGCAGTTTGTGCTGCAGTCATGGCATATAAAATGAAAGTCATTGCATGATGGCTTCTTATTAATAATGAAAGACGTCCAAATTTGTTATTTTAATTCAGAGATTGCAGATTATGTTAATTTTTACACTTAATGTTAGTCTGAGATCCCCTCATTCGTAACAGTGTTTTTATGATCGGTGAGGAGATTGGGAGAGGTGTGGCTGGCTATCAAGGGGAAAGATGAGGAGGCCAGTTTTTCTAATTATAATATACACATATCTATGCTACTTTTATTTTACTTTGTATAAGTAAAGTTTGTGACTATTAACTAGTGTGCTTTTCTGTTATATTTAAATACCTAGAGACATAGAGTCTAAGAAGTAGGAGTATGAGATGGGAGGCTTAGAAGGTAGTGGAAGAGACAAAGGGTTAAGGAGGAGAGGACGTAATAGGTGGATGAAAAAAGAGGAGTTGGAGGCTGAGTAGGAGAATGAAGAGGGAGGTAATTGAGGCTGAGGTGAAAGATAAGAAAGAAGGATTTAGAAACTAAGAAGGGGGTGGAGGTATATAAACTAGAATAGGAGAGGACAGTATTCAATGATTATTTGTTTTGGAACTCAGTGGGCGGCATTTATCAACATTGGTGTTCCCATACACCAATCTTGATCTCCCTGTGCTCTGGATTAAGATGTTCCTAATTTCTTAAGAGGCAGATGCCTTTTTAATAAATCTGGTGCACCTCTGGCACTCTGTGCGGCAGAAATTAAAGTCTATGCCACCTAGGGGCTGGAATAGACTTGAGGAAAAACTTACTCCAGTTTCCGGCGTATTTTATAGTAAACTCAGAGGGTTGCAATGGGCCCTGCCCTCTCTCTCTAAGGGCCTCTTGTTTCTCACCATTTAAAAAATATTGGTGGGAAGCTTTAAAAGTCACAAGTTATTGCATGAATATGGCGAGCACCATCACTTGTGACTTCTTACCGCTGCTGTAGTGTTGTAAGTACTTTGATAAATGCCCTTCAATGACTTTTTAGTCTTAGTTTAGGCATTAAGGAGTAAGTAAGCAATATTGCGTCATTAGCTGCCAGAATCAGTTTAAAATCTGAAGTGTTAGATACGGATCTGTGTATAAAGTAATTAGAAATGTTTTTTTACTTACCAGTAATAGATTTACTTAGATACCTTGATAGCAGCAGTTTGTGCTGCAGTCATGGCATATAAAATGAAAGTCATTGCATGATGGCTTCTTATTAATAATGAAAGACGTCCAAATTTGTTATTTTAATTCAGAGATTGCAGATTATGTTAATTTTTACACTTAATGTTAGTCTGAGATCCCCTCATTCGTAACAGTGTTTTTATGATCGGTGAGGAGATTGGGAGAGGTGTGGCTGGCTATCAAGGGGAAAGATGAGGAGGCCAGTTTTTTCTAATTATAATATACACATATCTATGCTACTTTTATTTTACTTTGTATAAGTAAAGTTTGTGACTATTAAGTAGTGTGCTTTTCTGTTATATTTAATTACCTAGAGACATAGAGTCTAAGAAGTAGGAGTATGAGATGGGAGGCTTAGAAGGTAGTGGAAGAGACAAAGGGTTAAGGAGGAGAGGACGTAATAGATGGATGAAAAAAGAGGAGTTGGAGGCTGAGTAGGAGAATGAAGAGGGAGGTATTTGAGGCTGAGGTGAAAGATAAGAAAGAAGGATTTAGAAACTAAGAAGAGGGTGGAGGTACATAAAGTAGAATAAGAGAAGACAGTATTCAATGATTATTTGTTTTGGAACTCAGTGGGCGGCATTTATCAACATTGGTGTTCCCATACACCAATCTTGATCTCCCTGTGCTCTGGATTAAGATGTTCCTAATTTCTTAAGAGGCAGATGCCTTTTTAATAAATCTGGTGCACCTCTGGCACTCTGTGCGGCAGAAATTAAAGTCTATGCCA
Organism: Bufotes viridis; assembly: GCA_033119425.1. Taxonomy (NCBI): domain Eukaryota; kingdom Metazoa; phylum Chordata; class Amphibia; order Anura; family Bufonidae; genus Bufotes; species Bufotes viridis. The sequence goes on from JAKVIS010001159.1 coordinate 26,282, forward strand.
CCTAGGGGCTGGAATAGACTTGAGGAAAAACTTACTCCAGTTTCCGGCGTATTTTATAGTAAACTCAGAGGGTTGCAATGGGCCCTGCCCTCTCTCTCTAAGGGCCTCTTGTTTCTCACCATTTAAAAAATATTGGTGGGAAGTTTTAAAAGTCACAAGTTATTGCATGAATATGGCGAGCACCATCACTTGTGACTTCTTACCGCTGCTGTAGTGTTGTAAGTACTTTGATAAATGCCCCTCAATGACTTTTTAGTCTTAGTTTAGGTATTAAGGAGTAAGTAAGCAATATTGCGTCATTAGCTGCCAGAATCAGTTTAAAATCTGAAGTGTTAGATACGGATCTGTGTATAAAGTAATTAGAAATGTTTTTTACTTACCAGTAATAGATTTACTTAGATACCTTGATAGCAGCAGTTTGTGCTGCAGTCATGGCATATAAAATGAAAGTCATTGCATGATGGCTTCTTATTAATAATGAAAGACGTCCAAATTTGTTATTTTAATTCAGAGATTGCAGATTATGTTAATTTTACACTTAATGTTAGTCTGAGATCCCCTCATTCGTAACAGTGTTTTTATGATCGGTGAGGAGATTGGGAGAGGTGTGGCTGGCTATCAAGGGGAAAGATGAGGAGGCCAGTTTTTTCTAATTATAATATACACATATCTATGCTACTTTTATTTTACTTTGTATAAGTAAAGTTTGTGACTATTAAGTAGTGTGCTTTTCTGTTATATTTAATTACCTAGAGACATAGAGTCTAAGAAGTAGGAGTATGAGATGGGAGGCTTAGAAGGTAGTGGAAGAGACAAAGGGTTAAGGAGGAGAGGACGTAATAGGTGGATGAAAAAAGAGGAGTTGGAGGCTGAGTAGGAGAATGAAGGGGAGGTATTTGAGGCTGAGGTGAAAGATAAGAAAGAAGGATTTAGAAACTAAGAAGGGGGTGGAGGTACATAAAGTAGAATAAGAGAAGACAGTATTCAATGATTATTTGTTTTGGAACTCAGTGGGCGGCATTTATCAACATTGGTGTTCCCATACACCAATCTTGATCTCCCTGTGCTCTGGATTAAGATGTTCCTAATTTCTTAAGAGGCAGATGCCTTTTTAATAAATCTGGTGCACCTCTGGCACTCTGTGCGGCAGAAATTAAAGTCTATGCCACCTAGGGGCTGGAATAGACTTGAGGAAAAACTTACTCCAGTTTCCGGCGTATTTTATAGTAAACTCAGAGGGTTGCAATGGGCCCTGCCCTCTCTCTCTAAGGGCCTCTTGTTTCTCACCATTTAAAAAATATTGGTGGGAAGTTTTAAAAGTCACAAGTTATTGCATGAATATGGCGAGCACCATCACTTGTGACTTCTTACCGCTGCTGTAGTGTTGTAAGTACTTTGATAAATGCCCCTCAATGACTTTTTAGTCTTAGTTTAGGTATTAAGGAGTAAGTAAGCAATATTGCGTCATTAGCTGCCAGAATCAGTTTAAAATCTGAAGTGTTAGATACGGATCTGTGTATAAAGTAATTAGAAATGTTTTTTTACTTACCAGTAATAGATTTACTTAGATACCTTGATAGCAGCAGTTTGTGCTGCAGTCATGGCATATAAAATGAAAGTCATTGCATGATGGCTTCTTATTAATAATGAAAGACGTCCAAATTTGTTATTTTAATTCAGAGATTGCAGATTATGTTAATTTTTACACTTAATGTTAGTCTGAGATCCCCTCATTCGTAACAGTGTTTTTATGATCGGTGAGGAGATTGGGAGAGGTGTGGCTGGCTATCAAGGGGAAAGATGAGGAGGCCAGTTTTTTCTAATTATAATATACACATATCTATGCTACTTTTATTTTACTTTGTATAAGTAAAGTTTGTGACTATTAAGTAGTGTGCTTTTCTGTAATATTTAATTATCTAGAGACATAGAGTCTAAGAAGTAGGAGTATGAGATGGGAGGCTTAGAAGGTAGTGGAAGAGACAAAGGGTTAAGGAGGAGAGGACGTAATAGATGGATGAAAAAAGAGGAGTTGGAGGCTGAGTAGGAGAATGAAGGGGAGGTATTTGAGGCTGAGGTGAAAGATAAGAAAGAAGGATTTAGAAACTAAGAAGAGGGTGGAGGTACATAAAGTAGAATAAGAGAGGACAGTATTCAATGATTATTTGTTTTGGAACTCAGTGGGCGGCATTTATCAACATTGGTGTTCCCATACACCAATCTTGATCTCCCTGTGCTCTGGATTAAGATGTTCCTAATTTCTTAAGAGGCAGATGCCTTTTTAATAAATCTGGTGCACCTCTGGCACTCTGTGCGGCAGAAATTAAAGTCTATGCCACCTAGGGGCTGGAATAGACTTGAGGAAAAACTTACTCCAGTTTCCGGCGTATTTTATAGTAAACTCAGAGGGTTGCAATGGGCCCTGCCCTCTCTCTCTAAGGGCCTCTTGTTTCTCACCATTTAAAAAATATTGGTGGGAAGTTTTAAAAGTCACAAGTTATTGCATGAATATGGCGAGCACCATCACTTGTGACTTCTTACCGCTGCTGTAGTGTTGTAAGTACTTTGATAAATGCCCCTCAATGACTTTTTAGTCTTAGTTTAGGTATTAAGGAGTAAGTAAGCAATATTGCGTCATTAGCTGCCAGAATCAGTTTAAAATCTGAAGTGTTAGATACGGATCTGTGTATAAAGTAATTAGAAATGTTTTTTTACTTACCAGTAATAGATTTACTTAGATACCTTGATAGCAGCAGTTTGTGCTGCAGTCATAGCATATAAAATGAAAGTCATTGCATGATGGCTTCTTATTAATAATGAACGAAGTCCAAATTTGTGATTTTAATTAAGAGATTGCAGATTATGTTAATTTTTACACTTAATGTAAGTCTGAGATCCCCTCATGCGTAACAGTGTTTTTATGATCGGTGAGGAGATTGGGAGAGGTGTGGCTGGCTATCAAGGGGAAAGATGAGGAGGCCAGTTTTTTCTAATTATAATATACACATATCTATGCTACTTTTATTTTACTTTGTATAAGTAAAGTTTGTGACTATTAAGTAGTGTGCTTTTCTGTAATATTTAATTATCTAGAGACATAGAGTCTAAGAAGTAGGAGTATGAGATGGGAGGCTTAGAAGGTAGTGGAAGAGACAAAGGGTTAAGGAGGAGAGGACGTAATAGATGGATGAAAAAAGAGGAGTTGGAGGCTGAGTAGGAGAATGAAGGGGAGGTATTTGAGGCTGAGGTGAAAGATAAGAAAGAAGGATTTAGAAACTAAGAAGAGGGTGGAGGTACATAAAGTAGAATAAGAGAGGACAGTATTCAATGATTATTTGTTTTGGAACTCAGTGGGCGGCATTTATCAACATTGGTGTTCCCATACACCAATCTTGATCTCCCTGTGCTCTGGATTAAGATGTTCCTAATTTCTTAAGAGGCAGATGCCTTTTTAATAAATCTGGTGCACCTCTGGCACTCTGTGCGGCAGAAATTAAAGTCTATGCCACCTAGGGGCTGGAATAGACTTGAGGAAAAACTTACTCCAGTTTCCGGCGTATTTTATAGTAAACTCAGAGGGTTGCAATGGGCCCTGCCCTCTCTCTCTAAGGGCCTCTTGTTTCTCACCATTTAAAAAATATTGGTGGGAAGTTTTAAAAGTCACAAGTTATTGCATGAATATGGCGAGCACCATCACTTGTGACTTCTTACCGCTGCTGTAGTGTTGTAAGTACTTTGATAAATGCCCCTCAATGACTTTTTAGTCTTAGTTTAGGTATTAAGGAGTAAGTAAGCAATATTGCGTCATTAGCTGCCAGAATCAGTTTAAAATCTGAAGTGTTAGATACGGATCTGTGTATAAAGTAATTAGAAATGTTTTTTACTTACCAGTAATAGATTTACTTAGATACCTTGATAGCAGCAGTTTGTGCTGCAGTCATGGCATATAAAATGAAAGTCATTGCATGATGGCTTCTTATTAATAATGAAAGACGTCCAAGTTTGTTATTTTAATTCAGAGATTGCAGATTATGTTAATTTTTACACTTAATGTTAGTCTGAGATCCCCTCATTCGTAACAGTGTTTTTATGATCGGTGAGGAGATTGGGAGAGGTGTGGCTGGCTATCAAGGGAAAGATGAGGAGGCCAGTTTTTCTAATTATAATATACACATATCTATGCTACTTTTATTTTACTTTGTATAAGTAAAGTTTGTGACTATTAAGTAGTGTGCTTTTCTGTAATATTTAATTACCTAGAGACATAGAGTCTAAGAAGTAGGAGTATGAGATGGGAGGCTTAGAAGGTAGTGGAAGAGACAAAGGGTTAAGGAGGAGAGGACGTAATAGATGGATGAAAAAAGAGGAGTTGGAGGCTGAGTAGGAGAATGAAGGGGAGGTATTTGAGGCTGAGGTGAAAGATAAGAAAGAAGGATTTAGAAACTAAGAAGAGGGTGGAGGTACATAAAGTAGAATAAGAGAGGACAGTATTCAATGATTATTTGTTTTGGAACTCAGTGGGCGGCATTTATCAACATTGGTGTTCCCATACACCAATCTTGATCTCCCTGTGCTCTGGATTAAGATGTTCCTAATTTCTTAAGAGGCAGATGCCTTTTTAATAAATCTGGTGCACCTCTGGCACTCTGTGCGGCAGAAATTAAAGTCTATGCCACCTAGGGGCTGGAATAGACTTGAGGAAAAACTTACTCCAGTTTCCGGCGTATTTTATAGTAAACTCAGAGGGTTGCAATGGGCCCTGCCCTCTCTCTCTAAGGGCCTCTTGTTTCTCACCATTTAAAAAATATTGGTGGGAAGTTTTAAAAGTCACAAGTTATTGCATGAATATGGCGAGCACCATCACTTGTGACTTCTTACCGCTGCTGTAGTGTTGTAAGTACTTTGATAAATGCCCCTCAATGACTTTTTAGTCTTAGTTTAGGTATTAAGGAGTAAGTAAGCAATATTGCGTCATTAGCTGCCAGAATCAGTTTAAAATCTGAAGTGTTAGATACGGATCTGTGTATAAAGTAATTAGAAATGTTTTTTTACTTACCAGTAATAGATTTACTTAGATACCTTGATAGCAGCAGTTTGTGCTGCAGTCATAGCATATAAAATGAAAGTCATTGCATGATGGCTTCTTATTAATAATGAACAGAAGTCCAAATTTGTGATTTTAATTAAGAGATTGCAGATTATGTTAATTTTTACACTTAATGTAAGTCTGAGATCCCCTCATGCGTAACAGTGTTTTTATGATCGGTGAGGAGATTGGGAGAGGTGTGGCTGGCTATCAAGGGGAAAGATGAGGAGGCCAGTTTTTTTCTAATTATAATATACACATATCTATGCTACTTTTATTTTACTTTGTATAAGTAAAGTTTGTGACTATTAAGTAGTGTGCTTTTCTGTAATATTTAATTATCTAGAGACATAGAGTCTAAGAAGTAGGAGTATGAGATGGGAGGCTTAGAAGGTAGTGGAAGAGACAAAGGGTTAAGGAGGAGAGGACGTAATAGATGGATGAAAAAGAGGAGTTGGAGGCTGAGTAGGAGAATGAAGGGGAGGTATTTGAGGCTGAGGTGAAAGATAAGAAAGAAGGATTTAGAAACTAAGAAGGGGTGGAGGTACATAAAGTAGAATAGGAGAGGACAGTATTCAATGATTATTTGTTTTGGAACTCAGTGGGCGGCATTTATCAACATTGGTGTTCCCATACACCAATCTTGATCTCCCTGTGCTCTGGATTAAGATGTTCCTAATTTCTTAAGAGGCAGATGCCTTTTTAATAAATCTGGTGCACCTCTGGCACTCTGTGCGGCAGAAATTAAAGTCTATGCCACCTAGGGGCTGGAATAGACTTGAGGAAAAACTTACTCCAGTTTCCGGCGTATTTTATAGTAAACTCAGAGGGTTGCAATGGGCCCTGCCCTCTCTCTCTAAGGGCCTCTTGTTTCTCACCATTTAAAAAATATTGGTGGGAAGTTTTAAAAGTCACAAGTTATTGCATGAATATGGCGAGCACCATCACTTGTGACTTCTTACCGCTGCTGTAGTGTTGTAAGTACTTTGATAAATGCCCCTCAATGACTTTTTAGTCTTAGTTTAGGTATTAAGGAGTAAGTAAGCAATATTGCGTCATTAGCTGCCAGAATCAGTTTAAAATCTGAAGTGTTAGATACGGATCTGTGTATAAAGTAATTAGAAATGTTTTTTTACTTACCAGTAATAGATTTACTTAGATACCTTGATAGCAGCAGTTTGTGCTGCAGTCATGGCATATAAAATGAAAGTCATTGCATGATGGCTTCTTATTAATAATGAAAGACGTCCAAATTTGTTATTTTAATTCAGAGATTGCAGATTATGTTAATTTTACACTTAATGTTAGTCTGAGATCCCCTCATTCGTAACAGTGTTTTTATGATCGGTGAGGAGATTGGGAGAGGTGTGGCTGGCTATCAAGGGGAAAGATGAGGAGGCCAGTTTTTTTCTAATTATAATATACACATATCTATGCTACTTTTATTTTACTTTGTATAAGTAAAGTTTGTGACTATTAAGTAGTGTGCTTTTCTGTAATATTTAATTACCTAGAGACATAGAGTCTAAGAAGTAGGAGTATGAGATGGGAGGCTTAGAAGGTAGTGGAAGAGACAAAGGGTTAAGGAGGAGAGGGCGTAATAGATGGATGAAAAAAGAGGAGTTGGAGGCTGAGTAGGAGAATGAAGGGGAGGTATTTGAGGCTGAGGTGAAAGATAAGAAAGAAGGATTTAGAAACTAAGAAGAGGGTGGAGGTACATAAAGTAGAATAAGAGAGGACAGTATTCAATGATTATTTGTTTTGGAACTCAGTGGGCGGCATTTATCAACATTGGTGTTCCCATACACCAATCTTGATCTCCCTGTGCTCTGGATTAAGATGTTCCTAATTTCTTAAGAGGCAGATGCCTTTTAATAAATCTGGTGCACCTCTGGCACTCTGTGCGGCAGAAATTAAAGTCTATGCCACCTAGGGGCTGGAATAGACTTGAGGAAAAACTTACTCCAGTTTCCGGCGTATTTTATAGTAAACTCAGAGGGTTGCAATGGGCCCTGCCCTCTCTCTCTAAGGGCCTCTTGTTTCTCACCATTTAAAAAATATTGGTGGGAAGTTTTAAAAGTCACAAGTTATTGCATGAATATGGCGAGCACCATCACTTGTGACTTCTTACCGCTGCTGTAGTGTTGTAAGTACTTTGATAAATGCCCCTCAATGACTTTTTAGTCTTAGTTTAGGTATTAAGGAGTAAGTAAGCAATATTGCGTCATTAGCTGCCAGAATCAGTTTAAAATCTGAAGTGTTAGATACGGATCTGTGTATAAAGTAATTAGAAATGTTTTTTACTTACCAGTAATAGATTTACTTAGATACCTTGATAGCAGCAGTTTGTGCTGCAGTCATGGCATATAAAATGAAAGTCATTGCATGATGGCTTCTTATTAATAATGAACGAAGTCCAAATTTGTGATTTTAATTAAGAGATTGCAGATTATGTTAATTTTTACACTTAATGTAAGTCTGAGATCCCCTCATGCGTAACAGTGTTTTTATGATCGGTGAGGAGATTGGGAGAGGTGTGGCTGGCTATCAAGGGGAAAGATGAGGAGGCCAGTTTTTTCTAATTATAATATACACATATCTATGCTACTTTTATTTTACTTTGTATAAGTAAAGTTTGTGACTATTAAGTAGTGTGCTTTTCTGTAATATTTAATTATCTAGAGACATAGAGTCTAAGAAGTAGGAGTATGAGATGGGAGGCTTAGAAGGTAGTGGAAGAGACAAAGGGTTAAGGAGGAGAGGACGTAATAGATGGATGAAAAAGAGGAGTTGGAGGCTGAGTAGGAGAATGAAGAGGGAGGTATTTGAGGCTGAGGTGAAAGATAAGAAAGAAGGATTTAGAAACTAAGAAGAGGGTGGAGGTACATAAACTAGAATAAGAGAAGACAGTATTCAATGATTATTTGTTTTGGAACTCAGTGGGCGGCATTTATCAACATTGGTGTTCCCATACACCAATCTTGATCTCCCTGTGCTCTGGATTAAGATGTTCCTAATTTCTTAAGAGGCAGATGCCTTTTTAATAAATCTGGTGCACCTCTGGCACTCTGTGCGGCAGAAATTAAAGTCTATGCCACCTAGGGGCTGGAATAGACTTGAGGAAAAACTTACTCCAGTTTCCGGCGTATTTTATAGTAAACTCAGAGGGTTGCAATGGGCCCTGCCCTCTCTCTCTAAGGGCCTCTTGTTTCTCACCATTTAAAAAATATTGGTGGGAAGTTTTAAAAGTCACAAGTTATTGCATGAATATGGCGAGCACCATCACTTGTGACTTCTTACCGCTGCTGTAGTGTTGTAAGTACTTTGATAAATGCCCCTCAATGACTTTTTAGTCTTAGTTTAGGTATTAAGGAGTAAGTAAGCAATATTGCGTCATTAGCTGCCAGAATCAGTTTAAAATCTGAAGTGTTAGATACGGATCTGTGTATAAAGTAATTAGAAATGTTTTTTTTACTTACCAGTAATAGATTTACTTAGATACCTTGATAGCAGCAGTTTGTGCTGCAGTCATGGCATATAAAATGAAAGTCATTGCATGATGGCTTCTTATTAATAATGAACGAAGTCCAAATTTGTGATTTTAATTAAGAGATTGCAGATTATGTTAATTTTTACACTTAATGTAAGTCTGAGATCCCCTCATGCGTAACAGTGTTTTTATGATCGGTGAGGAGATTGGGAGAGGTGTGGCTGGCTATCAAGGGGAAAGATGAGGAGGCCAGTTTTTTTCTAATTATAATATACACATATCTATGCTACTTTTATTTTACTTTGTATAAGTAAAGTTTGTGACTATTAAGTAGTGTGCTTTTCTGTAATATTTAATTATCTAGAGACATAGAGTCTAAGAAGTAGGAGTATGAGATGGGAGGCTTAGAAGGTAGTGGAAGAGACAAAGGGTTAAGGAGGAGAGGACGTAATAGATGGATGAAAAAAGAGGAGTTGGAGGCTGAGTAGGAGAATGAAGGGGAGGTATTTGAGGCTGAGGTGAAAGATAAGAAAGAAGGATTTAGAAACTAAGAAGAGGGTGGAGGTACATAAAGTAGAATAAGAGAGGACAGTATTCAATGATTATTTGTTTTGGAACTCAGTGGGCGGCATTTATCAACATTGGTGTTCCCATACACCAATCTTGATCTCCCTGTGCTCTGGATTAAGATGTTCCTAATTTCTTAAGAGGCAGATGCCTTTTTAATAAATCTGGTGCACCTCTGGCACTCTGTGCGGCAGAAATTAAAGTCTATGCCACCTAGGGGCTGGAATAGACTTGAGGAAAAACTTACTCCAGTTTCCGGCGTATTTTATAGTAAACTCAGAGGGTTGCAATGGGCCCTGCCCTCTCTCTCTAAGGGCCTCTTGTTTCTCACCATTTAAAAAATATTGGTGGGAAGTTTTAAAAGTCACAAGTTATTGCATGAATATGGCGAGCACCATCACTTGTGACTTCTTACCGCTGCTGTAGTGTTGTAAGTACTTTGATAAATGCCCCTCAATGACTTTTTAGTCTTAGTTTAGGTATTAAGGAGTAAGTAAGCAATATTGCGTCATTAGCTGCCAGAATCAGTTTAAAATCTGAAGTGTTAGATACGGATCTGTGTATAAAGTAATTAGAAATGTTTTTTACTTACCAGTAATAGATTTACTTAGATACCTTGATAGCAGCAGTTTGTGCTGCAGTCATGGCATATAAAATGAAAGTCATTGCATGATGGCTTCTTATTAATAATGAACGAAGTCCAAATTTGTGATTTTAATTAAGAGATTGCAGATTATGTTAATTTTTACACTTAATGTAAGTCTGAGATCCCCTCATGCGTAACAGTGTTTTTATGATCGGTGAGGAGATTGGGAGAGGTGTGGCTGGCTATCAAGGGGAAAGATGAGGAGGCCAGTTTTTTTCTAATTATAATATACACATATCTATGCTACTTTTATTTTACTTTGTATAAGTAAAGTTTGTGACTATTAAGTAGTGTGCTTTTCTGTAATATTTAATTATCTAGAGACATAGAGTCTAAGAAGTAGGAGTATGAGATGGGAGGCTTAGAAGGTAGTGGAAGAGACAAAGGGTTAAGGAGGAGAGGACGTAATAGATGGATGAAAAAAGAGGAGTTGGAGGCTGAGTAGGAGAATGAAGGGGAGGTATTTGAGGCTGAGGTGAAAGATAAGAAAGAAGGATTTAGAAACTAAGAAGAGGGTGGAGGTACATAAAGTAGAATAAGAGAGGACAGTATTCAATGATTATTTGTTTTGGAACTCAGTGGGCGGCATTTATCAACATTGGTGTTCCCATACACCAATCTTGATCTCCCTGTGCTCTGGATTAAGATGTTCCTAATTTCTTAAGAGGCAGATGCCTTTTTAATAAATCTGGTGCACCTCTGGCACTCTGTGCGGCAGAAATTAAAGTCTATGCCACCTAGGGGCTGGAATAGACTTGAGGAAAAACTTACTCCAGTTTCCGGCGTATTTTATAGTAAACTCAGAGGGTTGCAATGGGCCCTGCCCTCTCTCTCTAAGGGCCTCTTGTTTCTCACCATTTAAAAAATATTGGTGGGAAGTTTTAAAAGTCGCAAGTTATTGCATGAATATGGCGAGCACCATCACTTGTGACTTACCGCTGCTGTAGTGTTGTAAGTACTTTGATAAATGCCCCTCAATGACTTTTTAGTCTTAGTTTAGGTATTAAGGAGTAAGTAAGCAATATTGCGTCATTAGCTGCCAGAATCAGTTTAAAATCTGAAGTGTTAGATACGGATCTGTGTATAAAGTAATTAGAAATGTTTTTTTACTTACCAGTAATAGATTTACTTAGATACCTTGATAGCAGCAGTTTGTGCTGCAGTCATGGCATATAAAATGAAAGTCATTGCATGATGGCTTCTTATTAATAATGAAAGACGTCCAAATTTGTGATTTTAATTCAGAGATTGCAGATTATGTTAATTTTTACACTTAATGTAAGTCTGAGATCCCCTCATGCGTAACAGTGTTTTTATGATCGGTGAGGAGATTGGGAGAGGTGTGGCTGGCTATCAAGGGGAAAGATGAGGAGGCCAGTTTTTTTCTAATTATAATATACACATATCTATGCTACTTTTATTTTACTTTGTATAAGTAAAGTTTGTGACTATTAAGTAGTGTGCTTTTCTGTAATATTTAATTACCTAGAGACATAGAGTCTAAGAAGTAGGAGTATGAGATGGGAGGCTTAGAAGGTAGTGGAAGAGACAAAGGGTTAAGGAGGAGAGGACGTAATAGATGGATGAAAAAAGAGGAGTTGGAGGCTGAGTAGGAGAATGAAGGGGGAGGTATTTGAGGCTGAGGTGAAAGATAAGAAAGAAGGATTTAGAAACTAAGAAGAGGGTGGAGGTACATAAAGTAGAATAAGAGAGGACAGTATTCAATGATTATTTGTTTTGGAACTCAGTGGGCGGCATTTATCAACATTGGTGTTCCCATACACCAATCTTGATCTCCCTGTGCTCTGGATTAAGATGTTCCTAATTTCTTAAGAGGCAGATGCCTTTTAATAAATCTGGTGCACCTCTGGCACTCTGTGCGGCAGAAATTAAAGTCTATGCCACCTAGGGGCTGGAATAGACTTGAGGAAAAACTTACTCCAGTTTCCGGCGTATTTTATAGTAAACTCAGAGGGTTGCAATGGGCCCTGCCCTCTCTCTCTAAGGGCCTCTTGTTTCTCACCATTTAAAAAATATTGGTGGGAAGTTTTAAAAGTCACAAGTTATTGCATGAATATGGCGAGCACCATCACTTGTGACTTCTTACCGCTGCTGTAGTGTTGTAAGTACTTTGATAAATGCCCCTCAATGACTTTTTAGTCTTAGTTTAGGTATTAAGGAGTAAGTAAGCAATATTGCGTCATTAGCTGCCAGAATCAGTTTAAAATCTGAAGTGTTAGATACGGATCTGTGTATAAAGTAATTAGAAATGTTTTTTTACTTACCAGTAATAGATTTACTTAGATACCTTGATAGCAGCAGTTTGTGCTGCAGTCATGGCATATAAAATGAAAGTCATTGCATGATGGCTTCTTATTAATAATGAACGAAGTCCAAATTTGTGATTTTAATTAAGAGATTGCAGATTATGTTAATTTTTACACTTAATGTAAGTCTGAGATCCCCTCATGCGTAACAGTGTTTTTATGATCGGTGAGGAGATTGGGAGAGGTGTGGCTGGCTATCAAGGGGAAAGATGAGGAGGCCAGTTTTTTTCTAATTATAATATACACATATCTATGCTACTTTTATTTTACTTTGTATAAGTAAAGTTTGTGACTATTAAGTAGTGTGCTTTTCTGTAATATTTAATTATCTAGAGACATAGAGTCTAAGAAGTAGGAGTATGAGATGGGAGGCTTAGAAGGTAGTGGAAGAGACAAAGGGTTAAGGAGGAGAGGACGTAATAGATGGATGAAAAAGAGGAGTTGGAGGCTGAGTAGGAGAATGAAGGGGAGGTATTTGAGGCTGAGGTGAAAGATAAGAAAGAAGGATTTAGAAACTAAGAAGAGGGTGGAGGTACATAAAGTAGAATAAGAGAGGACAGTATTCAATGATTATTTGTTTTGGAACTCAGTGGGCGGCATTTATCAACATTGGTGTTCCCATACACCAATCTTGATCTCCCTGTGCTCTGGATTAAGATGTTCCTAATTTCTTAAGAGGCAGATGCCTTTTTAATAAATCTGGTGCACCTCTGGCACTCTGTGCGGCAGAAATTAAAGTCTATGCCACCTAGGGGCTGGAATAGACTTGAGGAAAAACTTACTCCAGTTTCCGGCGTATTTTATAGTAAACTCAGAGGGTTGCAATGGGCCCTGCCCTCTCTCTCTAAGGGCCTCTTGTTTCTCACCATTTAAAAAATATTGGTGGGAAGTTTTAAAAGTCACAAGTTATTGCATGAATATGGCGAGCACCATCACTTGTGACTTCTTACCGCTGCTGTAGTGTTGTAAGTACTTTGATAAATGCCCCTCAATGACTTTTTAGTCTTAGTTTAGGTATTAAGGAGTAAGTAAGCAATATTGCGTCATTAGCTGCCAGAATCAGTTTAAAATCTGAAGTGTTAGATACGGATCTGTGTATAAAGTAATTAGAAATGTTTTTTTTACTTACCAGTAATAGATTTACTTAGATACCTTGATAGCAGCAGTTTGTGCTGCAGTCATAGCATATAAAATGAAAGTCATTGCATGATGGCTT